>JANIJG010014277.1:0-13701 GCA_024611175.1 Megaceryle torquata | reverse complement strand
GAGAGGAGAGGAGAGGAGAGGAGAGGAGAGGAGAGGAGAGGAGAGGAGAGGCGAGGAGAGGGGAGAGGAGGGGAGGGGAGGGGAGGGGAATTGGAAAATTCAAATAACTCAGCAGAAATTAGGTAGAAGACATTTAGCTAGACTTAAGATGAAAGCTGAACAGTTTGTGAAAATGATAACAACATGGTGGCCTGTGTCAGGTCTCTACTTCACATGCTGCCCTGGACTACAGCACAGGGGCCACCTCTGAGATGTTCTGAATTATGCTGGAGATAAGACTAAGAATATAAAGGATAGAAGTCACCAAGTTCCAGGTTGTTTGATCCTAGACTGGGAGAGGTCATGTTAGTGAAAAGGACATACTGAAGTAATTGCTATTTTAAGGCAACTCTCAACTATATATAGCTGTATATGTGTAGAGGTAGTGACCTGAGAAGCTCTTAGGCTAAGGTGGTCACACAACTGAAAATCTTAATACTGATCTCTTTACCAGCTGTTCTTTTTTTTTTTTTTTCCTTTTCCACCACTAACAATGACACAAATTAATTTAATTAAACTCAGGTAGCCACAGACTGTGTGCTGGTGTGATTTGCTGAATAAAACTAAGAGATATTTATTTGTAGATGTAAACTAACTATAAAGGTGCTCACTTAAGAGTAGTCAATATTCAGAAGGGCTAAAGCAGTACAGCCCCGGTGATCAGAATGGCTTTGCTGCTGCTCCACAGCCCTCCAAAATCTGCTTCCATGTATCTCAGGTTCTTCACCCAAAGGGAATGTAAGCATTTGAAATAATGGTCATTAGCTGTCCTTAAATTAAAGAATAACTCTAATCACTTCATGATGATGAAGAACAAGAGAGCATGTATGACTCAGATAAGTTCACCTATGTCTTTAGAAACTCAAAAGAGGAGTTTTGTGCTAACAGGTTAGAAAAACAGTATGAAGAACATCCTGAGGGCAAATGATCTAACAATTGTGTCATGACATGTATTTTAGAAAGAAGAAAGATTAACTGCCATGGTGAACTAAGTGATCATTTAGACAGTATTGCAGACAAAGGAATTCGTTCCCTGCTGAGTTTTTAATGACTTGAGAACAAAACATTATCCATTCAGACACCAGAAACCTTTGACCCCAACAACCTACTCTTGCTGTGTTCACCAGGTTGTGCCTATACTGCCCTTCTGATTCAGTGTTGAAGTGAAATCCTGAGCATCCCAATTTATCACCTTCCAATCAGGTTTGCAGAGTGGTTTTAGCACATTCAAGCTAGATTCTCTAAGGAGGAAACTCATCCAAAAGCTCTTCTCCATACACTTATGCACCAAACTCACCCTAGTCCACAATGGAGACACTAAGTGGCTAAATCAGTGACTTGTCCTTCAGACAGCCTCAAACAACATGTGAGATAGGATATCAGAGGACTAGATTAAATCTAGTCCAGAGTAAAATATCCAAACCATTAACAATTTTGATGTATTAGAAAGTGATCCGTCTGTCCCAGACTAACATCTGTTCCTTTTGCACAGACTTAACTTGCTCATGCAAACGTGGCCACAGAGACAAAAACATTATTTCTCCAGGTGAAGGTTGTCAGTTAACAGGTTCACCAGATCTGTGGTTGCCATTGGTTTGTTTGAGGTGTTTTTCCAAGATGAATAGAAACTTACTTGTACCTCAACAAAATGATGAGTGTCCCTTCTTCCTGTCAGATATGTGCCTGACCAAGATTCAGTGATGTGGACTAGCAGTCACCAGTACTAACAGAAAGCATAATGACAAAGCTGATTCTTACTCCAGCAATTACAGTGTTTGTTCAGAAGAATTTATTTGCATTTTATGATCCTATTGTGCAATAAATACTACTCTGAAAATGACACCTCATGTCATGGATCAGCAGAAAAGAAAGATACCCAACACTGAATGGTCAAGACTGATGTGGGAATGAAAAGAACCTGTAACAGGCACCAGAGATTAGGTTTTGAGTTCCCCAACCCAGTTTCCATAGACAGATGTTCAGAAATGTAAGTCGCATTTTGGGAATAGCCCTCAGTGTCCCTATTATAGAACCCTATTGCATGCCTCCATTTCATCTATCTAGCACTACTATAATTTTATGGCTAAATGTGTCTGGGTTTTCTCACTCAACAATCAGTCTGGAATTACTCTAAATATATTACAAAGTCAGGTAATTTCTGATTCTAGCTTCATTTTGTCCATTTTAGTTGCAGTACTGAATCATGTTAACTTCAGACCCTGTAACTACTTATCCACATCGAAGCTAAGTAGCCTTACAAGTCATATAATGTGGGATCTAAATGGGGTTGCCTAATGCCAAGAAGGCACCCCTGCACCAAGGTACCAGGACACCCATCCTTGTTGCTGATTCTCTGTGTGTTTCTGTTCCAATGTGCTGAAAATGAGTTTACTTTGCAAGGGAGCAGAGTCTGCACTTATTATGCCTGTAGCTCTCCTCCCTCTCTTGCACACAAGTCTCACCACTGTCCTCTTTTTCCTTCCAGCACTTCCCTCAGGCTACCTTAGCTCAGGCTTCCTTGGTCATGTGTCTGGAACACAGCTTGAAACAGACTCTGCACCAGCATGGGAAAGCGGTATAATGCACTTGCAATCATCACATGGACCTGAAGCATGGGTCTGTGCAACACCTTGTGGCTGAACACACAGCCTCTAATAGAACCTACAGGAGATCCAGGAGATG
This sequence comes from Megaceryle torquata, assembly GCA_024611175.1. NCBI lineage: Eukaryota > Metazoa > Chordata > Aves > Coraciiformes > Cerylidae > Megaceryle > Megaceryle torquata. Next base: position 10,980 of record JANIJG010014277.1, on the reverse strand, counting down.
ATCAAGGTTTAGTGACCAACAAAAAAATTCTTCCATGATATATCTTGGCTGCAGCACTCAGTACTGGGAGCAGCATCATGCATGGTAGCTCCAAGTGTGGATAACATAGGGCACTATGAGGGCAGATTCCTGCTGCTGCCTTCCCTTAGCTGCTGTGTGCCAGGCTGCACCAGTGCTTGACCCATTTACAGTTGCCATGGAGAGACTGAAGCATGCAGAAATATCACATCCCCCAATTGAAATAAGAGCTCACAGAAATAAATATCTATTTTTGAATTTAAAGGGGAAATACAATAAAATAATTATGAAAATCTGTGTCCAGTGACTGCTGGCAAATATGAATTATTTGACAAAGCTATTCTATCATCTTTCGTTATCAGTAGGCTGCAGCCCTACCCTAACCAACCTCCTTAACAGGAAAAGAGAGTCGATCAGGCACAGTTGTGGCACATTTCCTTTTAAGACTTTCACTTTTCACAATGCTATCTATACTCGTGTGTCAATAGATGCCTCTCAATTAGCCATTTATGTGCATGTAGCTAAACACTTCCATGTATGATTATTTTGTTTTAAGAACTTAGAAGCCTAGCTGGGAACCAGCATTCTCAAACATCACCCACATTTGGGGGAGTTTAGTCTTAAACTAAACACTCAATCCCACTTTTTTCCACTGAACCTTCTGAGTCTGTTGCATTGGTAGTAGTGAGGAGAGAGAAACAGGCTAAAAGAACAAAAATCAGATAATATAAAGTATATTAATCAAAGCAGAAGGTCCCACAGGCAAGTAATTCAGGGCTAGTGCTCCTGAAGCTAGAGAGGGAAACTGTTCTAAAGCACATTTTATTTAACACAGACATAGCTTTTTCTTAGCTATTTCTTATCCCCCCCCCCCCCCGCGGTAAAAACTGAAAGCAGACAGCTGAAAATAAAGAGGAGAGCAATGCCTTCCAGCCATCCTAGAGGCAGACGGAGGCAGCTTGTCCTGTGGTGATGCAGTGCCATCTAGTGATTCCTTCCTTCCAGAGGGGAAAGAAAGGAAAGAAGAAAGGAAAGAAAGGAAAAAAAAACCCCACTAAATTACATCTCTAGCTTATAAAAACCTTCACTAAATTACATCTCAGGGTAGGAGAGGGAGTCTGGCAGGCAGCCTGTTCCCATAACAGCATGCGGGTGTGAACAGGCTTCCCTGTTGCAGGCAACAGCTGCCAGGGAGGTTTGGGTTGAAAGCCATCACCACATCCACCACTCTGCAGGAACAAGGATGACAGGGGTCCTAGGCAGGCTGGTGGGCATCAGGTCTCCCCATAGGCTCCCCAGCTTCAGGAAAGCCAGCAAGTAATGACACTCCAGTTTTGAGGGTCCTCAAGGACTGTGAAAGGCAGCACAGCCTCGGCAGATGTAGCCAAGGTTCACTTAACCAGCACTTTGCTTCGCAGGGTTTAATGAGCTGCTGCTGCTGCTTTAAATAACAGCTCCCAGGAGGTAGTGACACATCAACAATGTTACAAACCGGTGCTTTAGCCAGCCTGAAGAAATCCTGCAGCTCTGTGTTAGAAGCAATGTGCCCACTGCAAGCCAGCTAGGAGGACCCTCTTTCCTCCCTTCCCATGTTCTGTCCCTCAGGCTGTCAGCTGGGGTTGAAAATACAAACTTTTTCAGTGAGTGGTGTCCAAGCTCTTACTCTGACTTCTAGACTCCTGGGCCCTTGGTGCTCAATTTGTTCATGCTTTTAGATTTCCTCTCACCAGTCATGAAAACAAGTGAGTTGTTTTTTGGTTTTTTTTTTTCCAAACTGAATTTAATACAAGCAGTGACTAAGGCATTACTGTATGATTCCAAAGTCCTGGAGTAAAAACCACCGAATATTGCTGGCTATCCTGATTTTTACTATGAGCTTTGCAATGCTGGAGGTTACTTGTCTCAGCTACATACAGAGAAATATAGGTAAATCCAAAAGCTTTATTTTGCAGATGTGAAAAACTACAAAAAATTCAAAGAAACCTGTTGTATAAGGTTTTTTTAATAAAAGTAAAACATAATTTCTCAACACAGAAGACTTCATTAACTTACAGTGATCTCTGGGTGCTGGTAGTTACTCTAAAGGTGGTTTATCTTTTATCCTTGTCCTTATGAACTGAGGTTCAAGTGTTGGTAAGGGTGCCTTCCAGAAGCTACACATTCCCACAATCCAAGTGCCAGGCTGGGTGGCAGGAAGTCCCACATATTTCTGTTTCTGCTTCCATTTAGCCTGAAGAAACTCATCCCTTTGTAATGCCTTATAGCAGCCCCGGGCCAGGAGACCATTGCTAGTTGCACATACAGGTAGGGACTGGAGTGCAGTTGCATGGTCTCAGCTTTGGCACTTGACCACCACGTACATCTGCTGCATTAGCAGGCGCTGATATGGGACTACTATCTTTCCCTCACCAGAAAAATATGTTTCATCTCCTTTATTACTGAGAAGGATATGAGTGAAAGGAAGACTAGCCAATCAGCCTGGCATTTTGGAGTGTCAAATATAGCTCACTGTCTACCATAAGTCATGGTGACCCTGTGTTTCCCTGGGCACATGAGGCACAGGGGTGCCGCTGGACATCAGAATACACTCTCTGACCATGTCCAATACTTACTCTGAGGTATGACCCAGAAGTTACATCAGTCCCTTTCATCTATCTTGACTTCTTCCCTTGCTCCTCATCCACAGAAAAAAGACCAGGACACTTGGGAGGGACTAGAGGGCACAAGGTTCTGCCTTTAAGGTGGTGGAAGTTAATAATATTGTCTCCTTTTGCAGATGGGAAAAAATAAAGACAAGAATTAAAAGCCAGTCAGCAAGGGAATAAAATAAATAGCAAACAGGATTGAGGTCCTAAGCCATTTCAAAGTCTGTCAGACAGCTGTGCCTCCCATGGCCAATGAGTGGTTCCACTGTCAAATCCAGAGTAGTTACCTGATATGTACACTATATAGATAATCTGATCTGCTAGGTATAACTAATATATATAAAATAATAGTTTAAGGTAGAATATGTACCTTTAACTAGGGTGTTCCTACCTACCTAGAATTCAAGAAATAGCAAACTAGAGTTTCCTTATGGGTTTCCAGTTGTAAATAATAAAAAATGTTGAGGTTCTGCCAGTCACTGCATCTCATGATCCTGTGCTCAGGCATGTGAAGGGGCAAACTGCCATTCCTCAGGAGTCAGAGGCTGCAGCCCTGTTGGGTTGGAGGCAATCAAGATCAGCACAGAATTGTTTGTTTTATTTTTGCTTTGCTGTGCTCAACACAGTGTTCCAAATAGTACCACCTCTATCACAGCTTGTCTAATAGCACTATAAACCTGAAGATGGGTAATGGAAATTTCCTGACCACTGAACACAATCTGAAAATTAATGTTTAGAGGAGCACTGTGTCAAAATTTTCATGATTTACACACAAATAAAAAGATTAATTTTATTTTTGGAGATAAAAATTAATGGGAGAGCACTAAAATACTGAACATTGAACAATATATTGCCTTCCAAAACCATGAAGAATATTCAAGAACAGTGGTAGGACCATTCATTATCACCTCAATAGCCATGATTCATGTCAAAATCCAAAGCACTGGACTCAGGAATGACTAGGACTTGCTAATACAGCACCAGAGTAAAGGAAAGATGAAGGAGGCCTTACAAACTCAAAAGTTTGGATATGAGGAAAATGTTCCAGCAAGGCTGATGCATTTTTTTCTGTCCGTGCAAGGAATCCAGGATTAACCCAATAATGGGGATGAGTGTTTCATAGGGACATACTTTCTCTCTGATCATTGTAAAAAGAGTGCTGATGAGAAAGAAACATATTTGTGAAAGGATTACCAGTAACTGTTTTTCCCCGTATTCTTTCAGTGAGAAATAGCAATATATCCCAGCAGAAATTAAATTCCTGATGCAAAACCAAACAGAAACTTGTCCACATTTATGACTGAGCTAGCTTTTCCTCACTGATGCAAAAATTACCTTTTCCTATTGCTAACATTTTTTTTCTTCAACTGGAAATACTTTCCGGAAAACGATAGTTTGCATATTGGATCTTCATAACATCATGGCCATACAGAGTCTGAGGTCTACTGAAAACAACGGGGAAAGAACTTCTCTAATAGTAGAGGTGCAGATCCTGAGGGTTTTAATAATTCAAAGCTGATCTTTGTTCAACACTAACATGTAATCTTCAAATTACAGGAGATACAGAAAGTAGTCCTTTGCCCTATTCTGTCCTGGCAAGCTCTATGGTATCCACTTGGATACCATAGCTACGACTGGGTGTAACCTTCATGAAGTGTGTGAAGAAATCCAGCAGAATGCAATGAACAGCAAAACAGATCCAGAAAGCATGACATACTAGGAAGACTTGCATGGGGCAAAATCATCTGGCCATATATAAAAAGCTACTGAAAAGAGACGTACTAAGATCTTTCTGCCCATCATGGACAGGAAGAAGATGTAATGATCTTCATTTGCAGTTAGGAGAATTCAGGTTCTGCTAGCAAAAAGCGTTTTATCAATACAGGTAACAACACTGGAAGAGGGTGCCTTAGAGTCTGTGGACTCTCTAGCATCAGAGATTTTAAGGACATATTTAGTAATCATACAGGTGCAATTACCCTGGCCCAAACCAGAAGCAGAGCCTAGACAAGTTCATGAGCCCTCTTGCTCCATGAGCCTCCGATATTAGAATTCTAGCCTAGGAACAATGAGCTGCAAACATGGAATCAAATGACAAGTACAGCCCAATTACACACACACTACTGTAAATCAGGAGGTTTTAAGCTAACGGGAGTGGAATTGTGCTGCTGTAAAGCTCAAAAATATGTAATTATTCTGGGTTCTATAGTAATAACGATAACATCCCCTTGGCACCCAGGCAGCTATGTAGTGTAGCAGGGTGGAAAAAAATACTAGCCAGGAGAAAAATAAGTTGATTTGATGTTCCTGCACCGTGTTTGAAGCCCACTGATGAAAGGTTTGGAGATCAGTACATTCTTTCGTATAAGTCCACTTAATAAAACAATTTCTCTGACTTTTGTAACTAAGTTTCACACAACTTTCTTTTTTAACTTGCTAATTTTGTACATGGTAAGTATTAATTAAAAATGGAACCAAAGGGCCTAGCTAAGTCTTTGATCTTCTCTGTGCTTTAGTTTATCTGTGACACAGAGATCATATTTTTCTGACCCCGGACATCTGCTGGATGATATTAAGATTTGTAGGGTGCTTTGCTTTTCCCTAGGCATTAAATTAGATCATAGCAGATAATCCATCCACCATTCTAGAAAATAATTCCCATTTACTGGACTTCTGTTGGAATTCAGAAAATGACTGGGAGATACGTTTTTCCTTTCAAGATACACACTGTCAGCCAGTGTGACTGCCCTTGCTGTGATCAGTTAAAAGTCTTCCAGCAGCCTCAGTGGGAACGGGATCAGCTTAACTTTCTCACTTTGTCTCCGGGATGCCTGACTTCTAACAACATAACCAGCAGCCTTCAACAGGTACCTTTACTTTGGTGTTTGCATCCTTTCCCAGGGGAAATCCCTTACCCATCACCTCCCAAAAAGCTGAGCTGCTTCTTTATAGGCAGCTTTCATTGCTGAGCTGCTTCTTTATAGGCAGCTTTCATTGCATACAGAAGCATTTAAATGTCCCTTCTATTTAAGGACAAGGTAGTCAGTACAACACTGGTTTTAAGGCAAGTTACTTATTGACAAGGACCAGCCTAATATCTACTGCTGGGTAGAAATCAACTCTCTTTGGGGATAAAGGGCATGAACAGTCTGCCTAACTGCACAAATGCCTCAGAGTATCGCATGTAGTACTGATATATTTAACTCTCCATGTGTGGACACTCTTATCCTAGGAGTCACAAGAGCATTTTCCTGTTTAACCCACTTCTGAAGATAAATGTTGAATGTGAGTTAACTAAGCAGGAGGAAGACACTCATATGCCAGGAGCTAATAATGGGTTGTTTATCAGGCTCAGCACAAAGACAAAGGCAAGACAGTGAGACACACTTGAAGCTATGGATATCGAAAGCCCAGGCTCAGGGCACGAATCACCTTAAAACACTGACCACTCATGAGTAGCCTGTGTACTAGGAAACAGGTATTCTGAAGCATGAAGCAATGGCCACTAATTCACCAAGGGTATCTGGGACAAACTTTCATCACTTTCAACTGTCAATGTCTTTGACTCAAGCAGATTGACTTGCGATGATGAGTGAAGATATTCACGTCTATACCTGAGAGGGTACCAAGCAAAGACAACTTCCACTGAACATTACAGTAATGCTCTTGCTTGAGTAGCACAATAACTTCACTAATTTTCACATTATTTAGCAATTCTGACCTATATTTCTTCTCTAGCAAAGCTCCTTATTTTCTACTGTTTCTAACTAGAATATAATTCTGAAATAAGCAAACATTAACTTCAGGCTATTAACTCTGAATGCCAGATTATGGATTCCATTGTTTTTTGCCACAACAGACAATTAAAGAGGCACCTCTGCTCAGCTAAATTTAAGATTTTGTCTTCAGGCATAATAATACCTCTGAGAGCTGTTCAACTCTAGTAAGATATTCAAGCATATACTTAAATTTAAGCATGCAAGCTGTCCTCTGAGGTCAGTCAAATTTTCTTTAAAAAAAATAATAATCTGTGGTTAACTCAGTATACAGGGTGGGGTTTTTTTCCCCAATATTATATAGCTGCTATGGCAACAATCAGCAGCATAGCACTTGTGGTGAAAGGCATTGTGTTTTGATTATTAAATGAAGATCCAAACTTTCAGAATTAAATTGTTTTACTAGTAGCTAATGACCCTCCTGTTGGCTCAACAGACTGCAATGAGTCTTTATCAGCTCTGATAAGCAGCACCAAGATGATTGTACAGCATGCTCTAAAAGACCACTTAGTATTGCAGAATAAACACTGAATACACTCCCTTTACAACACCCCAAAGATGACACTATAGAACAGATATTTAGCCTACAAGGAAACTATCTTTGCCTTGGTAAGGAAATCTTTTCATTCACCTTGAAAATGAACAAATAGCCTCTATTATGTAAACCTAATCATGATCAAAGCAGACATAAGGGATATCCAATCCATGCTCATAAATCTACAGTTTTATTCTGTGTGCACAATATGCATTTGATTTCTATCAGAACCTTATAGAGCAAAGAACATACATAGTATCAATTTTTCCAGTGAAAGCAGAGAAATATCTACTAGCCAGAAGAAAAAAAATAAATATATGGGAAAGGATAAAAAATACCAATGAAGACGGAATAGGAAGGAAGAAGTTACTGTTTCACCTGAAGGTTCACAGGCAATCTTGTACAAATTTCTGAAACTATTTTCTGTGCTGCAAAACATAAGAACTCCTAAATTACCTGCTTTTAGGAGATACTCTCAATGCCAGTCCTGAACAACCTTTTGGGAATTTTAGGAGGAAAACTCAGTTCAGTTCCCCAAGTGTCCCCACAACATAGCTGAAACATGGTTGGTCTTTTCCAGCTTCCAGTATCCCCTCTGCCCTTTCAGCGACCATGCCTGGTAGAAAAATCTCAGATGTCTTTCCCTGTCACTCTAGGATAATCAATTACCCAGTGTCTTGCTATCACCTGTCACAAAGGCATACAGGATTTATATGCACCAAGCTGTTACAAAAAACATCAACAGAAACAGTGAAGTTCCAAGGGTGTCTGGGAATTCATCATGCTCTGATGGTCTGCTACAAAAGTATCCCTAAAATTCAATTCTAATATATCTCTGATAGCAAGGCATATACAATAGGTCTCCAAGAGTATAGCTGAAAAAAAAAAAAAAGTAGGTGCTTTCCATAGCTTGTTCCAAAAGGAATCATATTTATTCTGACAGGTTTCATGTAAAATAATGGTCACTCAATAATAAAGGAAAATAAATAAGTAAAAAGACCGAACAGTGGTCATAAGTGCTACCTCACAGTGGATCCAAAAAGCCACTTCAGCTCTGCTTAACTAAGCTGGCTCTGGAATGCAACCACATGGTTGGAAAACTCTTTTGGCTCCTCTACCTCTTTTTGGATTTGTCAAATGCAATTTTGCATAAAATCAATCATATCACCTAAAGTTTTCTTATTTTCAGCTGATAAGACCTTTATTGCTTTTTTCCACAGACTTCTTTCATACTGCTATGCTTCTTCATGCACAGCAACTGAGCTTGCCTTCAGCCAAGCTGTGTTTTGTAAAGCCTGATGGATATGGTCCAGTGCACAATGATAGAATCAGGTCTTATACAATCATAAATATCAAATACTCTTCCACTTAAAAGACACTAGTTTAAGCCTCAGCATAGCCAGTAGAAGCTGAAAAAAAAAAACCCTTGTACTTCTAAAACTGAAATTACTACAAGACTGAAATATAACTTCACACAAGAATGAAAAAAAACCCAAACAACTTATCAAAAGAACTAAGAGAATTTTCCTCTTCCAATACAAATGATCAATAAGATAAGATTTCTATAACTATAAAACAGATATGGTTCAATATTTCACTTTGCAATTCAACACTACTAAAACACCCCATAAATTTAGTCCTCCTTGACGTGTACTGCCAGAGGCTTCTAACTATCAGAATATACCACAGAATTATAGAATTATTTAGGTTAGAAAAAGACCCTTAAGATCATCAAATCCAGCCATTAACCTAACACTGACAAGTCCACCACTAAACCGTGGCCCTCAGCACCACATCCTCAAGTCTTTTAAAGATCTCCAAGGATGGTGACTCTATCACCTTCCTGAGCAGCCTGGTCCAGTGCTTTACAACCATTTCTCAGTGAAGAAATTTTTCCTAATATCCAATCTAAATATACTCTGGTGCAACTTGAGGCCATTTTCTCTTGTCCTATCACTTGTTACTTGCAAGAAGAGACCAGCCCCCACCATACTACAACCTCCTTTCAGGTATTATAGAGAGCAGTAAGGTCTCCCCTCAGCTTCCTTTTCTCCAGGCTAAACAACCCCAGGTCACTTAGCCTCTCCTCATCAGACTTGTGCTCTAGACCCTTCACCATCTTTGCTGCTCTTCTATGGACATGCTCCAGCACCTCAATGTCTTTCTTGTGGTGAGGAGCCCAAACCTGAACACAGTATGCTCTCTCTCCCTCATATGTTTGTTCTAGCAAAAATCATGGGCACAATACTGCAAATTATTTTATTGGTAAAATTCTCTGTGGTGCTTGAGAGAAGAGATATAAAATGTTCTTAATTCTGCAGAATAAGTCAAACTGCTCGTCACATAAACAGCAACCAGGCAGAAAGGAAAATTCATTGCTTGGCTTAGAAGTTTGTGGACACTGAGAAGGAGAGAACACCTCTGCGGGCAGGGGGAGTTCCTCAGCCTCCTCCCATCCCATCCCAATCAATCAGCACTACAGTTCTACACACCCTTCAGGGTTGGTTTATATTTAGAATTTAATAAAGAATAAAAAATAGCAAAGCATACACCCAATTTGCTTTGGGGAAACAAATGTGCTAGTCAACGGAAGATATAAATAATCACACGATGACACAACAAAATGCCTCATCCGGTGTCTGCAGTGCAAAGTGCTGTCCACGGGCCAGCAGAGCTGCTGGATGTAATTTATTATAATCTCTTTTCCAAAGAGATGGATACTTTTTTTAGGAACTAGTCTAGTTCACTAAGGAGTCATTTTTTCCTCCATCAGCTGAGATCACTCACCAGTAACTCATCACTTCTGATCCAGCCCATGTTCTTCACTTGTAACTGAGACTTTCCAGCAACGATACGGCAGCTGGCCTGCAGGAAACTCCTCCGAACTCTCTATTCATAGTCTGGGCAGGGCAGAGGAAGGAGAGAGCAGGCAATCAGATACAGAGTGATAGGAAAAGTGTGACCTTCCTTTCCCTTGATAATGACACCATTTTCTCCTCTCAGCATTAACCTTTCAAAAACATTCAAGAACCATGGGAAAACTCACAGCCTCAAGCAATCTAGGTATATCAACTCAAATTTTTAGATGCAAAGCAAAATCTGTATGGCTGAATGTGGATAAATAGGCCAAAGAAAACAAATCTGAATGTCACCACTCATCTCCGGGGAAGATCCAGTTTGGGTTCCTACTCCAACAACTGCAAGTACTTCTATTAAAAACCGCTTTTATGTCCCATTAGATAAATTGTACAGGCTGTCCTGGAAGCAAGAGAAAAAGAGTTTTATAAACCTAGTTCTCCCACTCTGTCACAGTTTATGAAAAATAAAGCTTTATCAGGGACCTTCATGCCCCCTTCCACCCAGCTGCTAGCAAGGCTGGCATGAGGCAGAAGTACTGATGCTTCTAGATGCACATGTGAAAGGACTGAGAAACATGAAACATTCTGATGCTAACTACAGAGAGGATGGCAAGTTTATGAGGTGGCTAAGCAGGGTTTTGGGAAATTGCAGCATGAGAAGTCACTGTAAAGTACATCTAAAACTCTTGCCTTGTCCATCTAAAGTCTTTGTCAAATCTGGCTCTGTAAGTCTACGCAGCTTCACAAGTGCTTGCAGGCACAAGCGACACATCTACCCAGGAGTACTGAGGGAGATGGTGCAGGAGCTTGCCAAGCCACTCATTTAACAGCTGTCCTGGGTAACAGGGGACGTACCAGATGACTGGAGTCTTGCAAATGTGACATCCATCTACAAGAAAGGCCAAAAGGAAGATCCAGGGAACTGCAGGCCTGTCAGTGTGACCTTGGTACCAGGGAGGATTATGGAGCTGTTCATCTTGGGTGCACTCACATGGCAAGTGCAGGACAACCAGGGGATCAGGCCCATCCAGCATGGGTTCATGAAGGGCAGGTCCTGTTTGACCAACATGATCTCCTTCTATGCCAGGTGACCCACCTAGTGGATGGGGGGTAAGCTGTGGATGTTGAATACCTGGACTTTACTAAAG
>JANIJG010014276.1:20792-36753 GCA_024611175.1 Megaceryle torquata | reverse complement strand
CTCTCTCCCTTATTCCCTTTCTCTTCCCCTTTGGGGAGGGAGGGGGGTTAACAGAGAGCATCTGTTATAGGTCTAAGAAGCCACCCTGACCCTAAACTGTGACACTCAGATGATGAAAGTCAAACACAAAATCTAAATACGAAATACTGAGCAACTGTAAACAGCTAGGAAGAAAGAGCAACCCTTAAAGCAAGCTATCCAGGTTCCCATCGTTATCTAAATTAAAGTGCCTGATTTCACTTTCTATTTTTATAGGTTTTGATTTAACTGACCTGCCCAAGACAAAAATAAGTACCCTTATCAGAGTTTGCATAAAAAATTGAGAATTACTACTCCACCACAGGAGCACATCCATCACACTGTTTCACATTCCCAGGCGGAGAAACACAGCGCATACAGCCCAGACACAAGCAAAGAAAGCCAGCAGCCTGCTGGCAAGGGGAAGGTTTACTGATAGACTACCAGGATACACTTCTTGAGAGGACAAGTCAATGAAAGCACATGTTTTCAATTAAAGCTTTGATCCCCTCTGTCTGCTGCAGCTCAGAGCAAGGTAAGTCAAGCACTCAGATATGCTGGGTTGCTGACAGAGCATCCACAACCGCTGGTCTCCAAAGAGATCCACTTCTTGACATCAGAGGCTTTTCACATTAACACAGGTCTGCACTAGATCCTGCTGATGCAGCCCTGTGAATCATGAATACAAAAGGTTTTCCTGGCAGAGGCCCTTGATATCAGCACAGTTACACTGATGACACTTTTTGGGGTGAATTTTCTTTTAGTTTTTACAGGGCTACTGGGGTTACTTGTCCAAGGGTTAGCAGACTGTCCCCTCAGTTGGGAAGTGCTAAATCCATCTGCCAAAATCTTTTTTCAGGCCCCTTCGGGGCACAGTTCAATCCAATTAAAACATGCACAAAAGTAATAAAACTCAAAAACTATTCCCTTGGTGCCACTGGGCTCCAGCAGTCCAAAGGTCTTCCATTCTACTACAGTGCCAGCAACTGAAGTCAAACCCTTTCCAACAAAGTTGTTTTGGCTATTACTGTCATCACTTGACTCTTTTCCATATGCATCTTGAGGCTCAAAATCATGCTGGCAGGCTGGAGTGCTTGGACCTGACAGGATTTTTCTACCCAGCTGCAAAGGAACTGAGAATGGCTTTGCCTCTGCTCAATTCAACGTTTAACTGCAAGCACGTCCTTCTACTGATAGAACCACAGCCCTCTGCAGTTAAACCACTCTGCTACATCAGCTGAAGTTACAGCAATATTGGTACCCACACACATATTTTTGGTTTGACCTTGTACAAACCACTTCCCAGAAAGATAAAAATGCTGGGAAGAAAAGGGGCGGGGAAGGGGGAGTGTTAAATCAAAACAAAACAATAATGTCTGAATTTGCATCACTGTAGCTAAAACATTCATAGTCAGAATTTAGCTTACAGCTTTCTCCAGCCCTGCCTCTGGTGTTCAGCAGTAATTCTGAAAAACATCCCTCCAGAGGAGGTACTTTTATTTGGCAGCATCTGCCATTTCAGCAGGGAATCAAAGAAAATGCTGCACTTACCTCAGACACGAAGATCTTACAGAGAGGACCAAGAACACAGATGCATGTTCACCTATCCAATTTGGTGAGTTTGACAAACTCATTTCTAAACAATGGTGCCAAAGTGTGAGTTAGGATGCAAAGTCTCATCAACTTGGTGGTCTGAAAGACGTTTTGGACAGCTGGGGAGACATCCCCCCGAAGCACAGTGCGATGTGCAGATGCTTTGAACAGGACAGTGACCACAGGGAATGGATATTTCATAGTTCAAGTTATCAAGGCATGCACACAGCAACCTGCCACAAAGGAAAGGTGTGCAATATGCTACCAAAACACAAGGGAGCTTTGAATGTTAGCAAGCCATTAACACCTCTAGTTCAAGATCACAAGGATAACACTGCTGAGACAAATTCAAGTAAGTGTTCCCCACAACTGCTGCCAGATCATAGGGCGAAGAAACTGGTTCAGATCATCAACCACCACGTGTTTTATCTCCAGTTGGGAGAGGCCGTCAGGAGCACAGCCTCTGGCCACTCCAGCTGCTACACTCCACAAGCTGTGCTCACATCAGGTAGACAACTTTCACTCCAGCTGGATGCTCAACCTTGCCAAGCCCAGGTTAGATCCAACCTGAAGGGAAAGCTACGGAAGGCTCTGGCTAAACCCAAGAGCTACACACAGAAACACAGCACAGGTACTGCCCAGTGTATTGCTTCACATACAGCTGCTGAACTTACCAGTAGCTGAAAAGTTCCTTTCAACTTTTAAAGGGGTGTGTTAATTGGTATCTTTTATTAAGAAAAATGCTTACACCCCTATGACTATAGTCTTGTTTCTGACTACTTGCAGTAAGAAAAGCTGCAATACTTAAGCAGAACATAAAAGGAAACGGCACAATTTGGGGATGGTCTGACTGTTGCTTTTTTTTTTTTCTATTTGACCCACAGACCTATTTTCAAATATAAACCAAGAAGTGAATGACAGGCCTTTTAATACTAGATTTCTAGTCTCAGAAATTAAGTTTTCCATGACCAAAACTCAGACACTTACCATTACCATGTAGGTTAAAACACTCATATTGCATTCAAGATCTTCTAAAAAAGTTCAAATTCCATTTGTACTCCAACAGTAAGAGCTGGCTTTTCTTCCCAGCCTCTTCACAAACCCGCTGTTCAATAATGAGCTTTCAAAACTGTGTCTAATAGTAAAATTCATTGCTCCCTTTATAGTCATCTCATTATCCTGGCCTCTTGCTGTGCTTGCTTCTTATAATGAATGGAGCAAGTATTAGCTTGATTTCTTACCACACATCAAGTTTTCAGCTGAGCTTAGCAATATATATCTCCAACAACTGATAACATCACTATTAATTTACTATTAAATGCATAAAGCTAGATATTTTATTTTTGCCTTGTATCTGACAGATAGTGAAAGCATACCCTGCTTCCCTGACATGCCATAACTTCTGCATGCCGACCCAACTGATAAGAGGAATCCAAATCAAGGCCAGAATTCAATCATAAAAGAAGTGAAATGAATATATCCATTTGCATCCATATGCAGAGGACAACAACAACAACAACAAAAATTAGAAAGAAGTGCCCCAGGAATACTACATTTTATGCATAACAAAAGTAATTTTTAATACCTGAAGTTAGCAATAGCACATTTTGATGAGAAAATTCAAGGGCATGGCTGTTCAAAATGTGGCTTGCTGAAAGAGTTTTAAAAAATTAAAAAATACAAAAATTACAAAAATAACTTTATTGCTAAACCTCCCAGGTTATATCCCTGAGACCCTGCGCATACAGATAGAGGTAGCCAGGTGTGAATCCAGGTGAAGCATCATAGGAGAAAACGTGGAAGGAAGCTGGAAGCAGTGCTGACATATCATGGAAGTCACACCACTCCAGGTGACTCTGAATTCAGCTGATGTGCCAGGACAACCTTACTGAATGCTTTGCTGTTGGTAAGGCTGTGCTAACATAGACACTGAACCATTTTCAACTGGTAGACTGATGGTTTTTTCCTTCTAACAGAAATGAGGATCACTTCTGAAGTTTCAAAACTGTTAATTAGTGGACAGTACTCATGAACTCATTTCCATTTCAGTCATCACCTATCCTACTGTGCTCTTGACTGAAGGCAACAGTTAGAACCTGAACACTGGAGAAAGTGAAAATCTCAAGCTCCAGCTGTCCCTGCTGCTACAGCTCACCCTACCTGACTATAACACAGGGAGATGCTGGCCCAGACCTGCCGTGAGTTTCCCAGCTGAGCTGGCACTACAAGTTCCTCACTTCTGCCATTTGCCTGCAAGCACTCTCGGTACAGCCGCGTAACAAACCGGGAGGATCTACACACGATACTGCTCGGCAGCAAACCAAGCAGCAGTAGCTGATGCACACATTTACTTACATCAAATGCGTATTTTTAAGTACCTAAATATTTTCAAAGACTGAAAAAGAATCACCACAATCATTTTCAGAATTCCTCCCTACTGCAAGAACAAGTCTGAGCCTGTCACTACCAATCAACCTCATCTTAAGTGTAAGAGCCTCCACAAAATTTGTTTATTGAAGTTCACTGTGCGGCTGGGGAGAAGCTTGGTTTATTTGCTGCAGTAATTTGCAAAGACAAAGCTCTGCGCTCAAACTATTAAAGCAAGTGTCAGAGTCAGAAGGACCTGAGGTTCTAAATCACCAGTTCATCACCTGACCTTGCAGAAGCCCACTGCCTTATAAATCTGTCAGCCCAGCTGCTAAACTGGATGAAGGCAGGACTTCCCTGCAAAATGCATGCTGCATCTAGTTTGGCCTTTTGTTAAATAAATATAACACCCCCTCGGAACAAAACTGAAGGACTACACAATGTGGGGTTTTTCTATATACAAAGCACTTCATACTGTACAAAAATGGACTACTTTACAAAGTGGGAGGGAAATAGATGTAAATATTTATACATGTACTGTAAAGAGTTGTTACTTACTCTAGGGACTTGTACGCTACTAGATGTATAATTCAAGAATTACATTAGCATACTGAGGGTGCCTTTGCTAGACAGAAATAACACTCTGGTCTCCAGAAAGCATGCACTGAACTAAGAAGGATAAGGAAAAAAGCTGATATTAAGGGGAAAGTTCCTGCCAGACTGGAAACTAAACTAGCTTCAAACAAAACAAGAGATTCAGCAAAGCTACAAGTACTCAGAGCTGAATTATACAAGCAGAAGAAACTCCTATGTTAGCAGCCAGATTTTTTTTTTTTTTTTTTTTTTCCCCATTGCCTCACAAACTCTTCCAAAAGTCAGGTGTCTTTTGGACCAGTAAGTAAGCCTGCAAGCACAGCAGGCAGCTATTTCTACTTATGCAACTTAAGCTCTATTGCCTCTTACGCATCCCAAGAAGCAAAGTTCATACAAAGATTGGGATGAGAAGGGCCACCTCTGCTGCTTGCTGCATCCTGGTGCAAATGCAGGACTTTACGCCTCTCCACACCGGAGCTCCGAAGGAGACTGCAGTACACTGTTTTCAGAATGATACTTCTACTGCAGTATTTAGATCAGTGACATGTAAGTCCAAATGGAAATTAAAAATGGATTTTAAATCTGTGCTGTGTAAGGGAACGAGGCTGACTGGATTCCCTTTCGCATGGCAAAGTCTGTCTCCTTTAACTCAGAGGTACTAACAGCTCAAGATCACAACTTAGAAGTGATGAAAAAGTCTGAAACCAGGTTCCAAAAGATTCTTTATAAGTTAATTTCATCTTCCATTATAAATCTGCTCAAGCAGGAGCTTCAAAGAAAGAGAAGTGGCTACTGTTTGCCATTGTTATCACTTCAAAGGCAAGCTTGTTTTACAAGCATCAGCATGGTAATGTTTGCTCCTAGTCTGCTATCAGTTGCCCAATACTAACCAGCCATTTCTTTCAGTTTTCATATATAGAGGAAGCATTGCTTGTAACTGCAACCCTGAACCACATCTGATAAGCTGCTTAGTATGTAGATAATGTCCGCACTGAAACTCCCAAGTACATCATGTTACGTGCAGGTTAAAAGTCATGCAAAAAATGCATGACTCGAGAGAAGCTTCAGCAATTCTGAATCTCTATAATGTTCTGAATCTTTTGTCTATTTCAAGCTGCCTAATCTGCTTTAAGGACATCAGGTACAGTAAACAGTTTGTTCAGCTTGTGGAGAGTCAGATTTAAGGATTTCATATTCAAATAGCTCTGACTCAAGCAGTGATGTTCAAGGACTTTTCAATGTGCAACTGCAGAGCTTATCAATGTCACATGGTGAATTCTGCTCTACCTAACCGTGTTTTCTTAAACAGAGACCTGGGGTGTTGTTTCAATGTAGCATCAGCATGATATCATAACTGAAAAAAATCAAGCCTTCATTTAGAAAATTTCTATAGGCTACTGCTGCCCAGGATTTCTTCTACAGAAATGGACTTGCATGTGATGTGGAGTGAACACATTTTAAGTCCAGTGTTTTTGGGAAGCAGTACCTGTATACTTCTCTATGAGCACCTACACACACACTTCCCTGCCTCATCATCTACACAGTGTATGTACACATGACTTAATACTTTATAGAAGTGCCATATCAGTGCATTAAGATACTGCATTGCACTGCAATAGCTCTGCTCACTTCTGAAAGCATTTGAAAAAATGCATTTGGTACGTACACTGTGGCATGCTTGGCATTAACAGGTATCAACAACTGATCTGGAGCAACTGAATAGGCACAGCAGCATCTGGTCTGATTTGTTAACACTGTCATATATCTGAAATACAAGGTAAGCACTATAAAAAGAAGAAAACCAAAGATGATGCTTAAGAAAACGTGGATCCCTAGCAGTCTTCTGCTTCTTGGCCTCCCCTTTGCCTTCTGCCCAGGCTTTGCTGATTGCAGCCCCTGCTCACATCAAGGCATTTGTTCACAGTGCAGCAGTCACACTCTCCTTAGAAGTGCACACTCGTAAATTGGACTTACTAAACTTTTGTCATGCTTCTGTTGCTTTCCTGATCATGCAGAAATACTGCTCCCTCTTCCCCCCCCACTGAGGACATGTGAAAAACATTAACATGTCTCAAATGCCTAGCAGACCTTGAAATATCCTTGTCAGAACTTTACATTTCCTGGACAAATCTTGTGGTGACAGAAACCCTGTGTAACTGCATCTAAGCCAATAATGATGCACAGATTAATGCCATCAAAGTCTGGACATCAGACTTCAATGTATAGTAAACGCCTGCTTGAAAGCAGCATTAATTAGGGAATGGATTTTATTATTTACTTCTAATTAGAACTCCTTGCTGATGCTGGTGAAAAAATGCACTTTCAAAAGAGAAATAATGAGCTGTAAAAGACATATCACTGTTTTCATGATAGGCCTGTAGCACTTTTAGCTCTTAAGATCGCTCCTTTCCCAAATCTGTTTTCATTAGCTTACAACTCCACTATACATGGAAAGCTTTGGATGAAACATTCAGTGGCAGGTACGTATCTTACTAACAATGCATATCTTTTCAAACTTGCTTACTTTATCACCATAGGCAAAACAATATCTTTGTCTCACTCAGGTCTACAATAAATTCTGCTGTTTTGATATGAGAACGTTCTCCTAGACCGTTCGTTGAAGAAGGCAAGTTTAATTTAACAAGGGAACGAATTGTTTCCAAGAGACAAGATTTTATCTTTCCTGTAAAAGTCATTAGTTTGCTAAAGTTACAAATCACTGGAGAAAAATCCCACAGTATGTGTTCAGTAGAGCCTTAGACATTTAGCAGCTAAACACCTTGGGAAAGCACATCTGCCCCTGGCATGCTTTAGCTGCTGCTGAGACCCCCACCCCCTGCTGCCCCCTGCAGCTCCAAGTTGCTTCTATCTGTGCTAACCTAGACTGAAGCATGAGAAAAGAGGACAAGAAGACCATCTGACATTCATATTCCTCATGAGCTAAAGGAGACTTCATGAGGTTTTGCACTCTGCTGAGGTTTGTTGGGTTTGCAGGGATGTGGCCAATGCCCAGGGCTGAAGCTGCCCTGCTCCCGGCTGGGGAGTGTGATGGGCCCTGGCTGCCAGCCCTGGCAGCACCCACCCGGAGAGCCCCAGTGCTCCTGGCTCTAGGGATTTCCACACTCCCCTTGTGCCCCATCAGGGTGTGTGCTGGTGTCTCTGCACATGCACTCACGTGTCACAGAGAAAAGCTGCTGCGAGTGGAAGCCAGGCTGCAAGGCTGAATGAGCAGGGACACGTTACAGAAAGTGAAGTTGAAGCAGAAGCTTAAAAAGACCAAACAAGTAAAAGTTCAAGGACTCGTACTCAGAAGACAAAACAAAAGGCAGGTAGGAGACATCAAAAAGGAGGGGGGGAGGGGGGGAAGACCCAAACCAACAATAATAGAATAAATAAATAAACCAAAACCACATACACCAAACAAAAAATACCACCACACATCACCACAAAAAGGAGGGACTATTAGGGTGCTTTGTACAATCAACCTTTACTTCCACATTCATCTATATTCATCCCCATAACCCTACAAAACCCAGAAGCTGCTCAGAACCAGTTGATGCTGTTTCCCCTGGTACCAGTCCCTCTGGCCTCTCCTGTGGGCCACAGGCACCCATCTACAGAGGTACAGTACACTGCTGTTCCTACAGCACAAAAAGAAGCCCTGCAGCATTTCCTAACTCTCCAGTGTTTGACTGCACACCAGAGTGGGATTTTTTCAACGCATTTTATGATTGTCCTTAGTTAAGTCAGCTTGGGTAGATAAAGCTCCTTAAATCATCTCTCAGCTCCATCATGCATGTGCTAAACAGGACCTGGCTTGTTCTACAAAACAAAGTGTGCTGGATGAGGAAGAGGCATATGACCTACGCTAACATTTTCTTCCCCTAGTTTAGCAAACATAAAAGGACCACTGTGAAAGAGCACTTAAAGTTCCTTCTGCAATTCGAAAGAGTTTATCATCACACTGCAGAAATGCTTTAGGGGAAAATCTCACTCTGATAGCATTCTCATGAGACAGCTTGCCGCTTCCAACCAACAAATCGCTTTGAAATGGTCAAGAACGCAAAAGTCATGCAGCTCCTGAAGGTGCAATGACAGATTTTATCTCACCAGGAAGCTCCTTTGTTCCCTGCTAAAATAACCTGAAGTTCTGCGAGAAGTACTGCATCATTGAAATGCAGACAATTTTGGACACAAAGACTTTAAAGCAGTCTGGCATCAAAACTCAAACCTGACTGCACAGAATTAGTTTGTTTAAAGTTAACTTGTGCAGTGAAGGGTACCCAGAGATGCAGAGGATCCCCCTTCATTTCTGCATTTCTCAGGTACACAGGGGTAATGCACACCTCAAGAAATAGTCAAGTGACCACAGGGGAAAGAGCAAATGTGTTTTCCATGTACAGAACTGGTGCTGTGCAAAGGCACTGCAGCCTTCCCCAGAGGACCTGCCAGCCAACACTGCTTGCTGCCCTACATGTTAATCACCTCACCTCATGATACCTGCTAGCCAGTGTGCGGGATGGGGCCACCAGCACACCTAACCCAGGACCTCACACACCTGTCAGCTACATTTTTTTAAACTACCCACTTGAGTTGAAATAGTAACATAGAAGGATTTTTCAAAGCTCACACCTGCAGCAACGAGGCAGGGGCAGGACTTGGACATCCCACACAGCAGCTCCCAACTCTCAATTTTTTTAATGGTTGCTCTCACAAGTAAAAAAACTCAAGTGTCTGTCCACCACCTATCTGCACTATAAGGTACAAAACCTCCCCAGAGCAAAACTGAGCCCTGTCCTGTTGCAAAGTATCCCTCCTGTAAGCACACTTAGCCTAAGCCACATGTTCCTAAAAACACCGACAACACTGAACAATGAGACCAGCCCCACATCCACGGGAGTTCAGGAACAAGGGAACAACCGAAGTGACAGTTGTTCTCGTCACAAAGCTACAGACTCGTCATCGTTGGGTTTTGGCATGATGCAGTCTGAATTCCTTCCCATGTCTTGTGAACAGCTGAACTGTGTTCCCTTACAAAAGAAACTAATATGGCTGTCTGTGTACATCTGCTTTCATCTTAAAACAAAAGTAGTTTTGCTATCTTTAGAACAAGCATAATAAAGGCACCAAAAAAGCACAGATGGTTTGGATTTTCTTTGCAGAAAGCAAGAGAGAAGACTGACATCTCAACTGTTTATGTAGCCACAACCCATTACATGGCCACAGCAAACCAAGGTGGGGGGGTGGGCACTGTAAGTACCCCTTTGTCAGCATCTCACATACGGACTGCTTGCAGTCAGGCCTTATAAAAAGCATAAAGCAACTCTCTACTCACAGATGAATGCTTTTGTTCACACAGATTGTATTTATATTGTTAGTAAAACACTTAACAACAGCCACACTAATGCCAAACAAATTAATTTCAGTAAAGCTAAAGCAAACACTACCATTATGTTTAGGCAACAGAGAACAAAACCCTTGAAAATCCAACATTAAAGGGGTTATTTATGGTCACTGCTCAGCCCTCCTGCCCCCATCTGCACTAGAAACCTCCAGGCTGCTCAGTTGCAAACTCCCTGACTGATGAAAAGTGGCTATGCACTGGTAGCTGCAAAGTTCATTCTGCAGGAACAGTACAGTCAGCTTGCTTGAGCAGTTGGGAGTTTGGTTTGGTTTTCTGTTGTTTCTCTTTGTTTTGCTTGGGTGGTTGTTTTGGTTTTCTGTTTTTTTTTTTCAGGGGTGGGAGTTGGGGTTATGTTGGTTGTTTGTTTTGTGGGGGTTTTGTTTGTTTACAATTCAACCTTTCCTATAAAATATCTCACTTCAAGATTAAAACTTCTCCTTGCCTGGAATTAATCAAACTGATAGTGGTTTTGGCAAGAAAGGCAAGTAAGAGGAAAAAAGTACGGACAGCACATGTGCAACATACAGAAAAATATAGAGCAGGTTATGAAGTATTTTTTGGGTAATAAATACACAGTGGCTCAGGGGAAAAAAAAAAAAACAAACAAACACAACAAACCAAACCAAACCACAACACAACACAAAAAAGAATGCTTTTCCTCTATTACCCTTTAACAAATATTGAGAGAACAGCAATTGTAATAATATCACCTGTGATATAAAACAGATAAAAATTTTATCTCCTGAATCAGGAGAAAAAAAAAAGGGGGGGGAGGTTGCTAGAGATATTTCTTCCTTTATCATTATGACATGTCATCAGTATTTCTATGCTCTAGCAATCAATATTTTGGGGATTTTAAGAGACTCAAACTAATGATTTTTCCAAATAGCAAGTACTTGTGAAAAAAAAAAAAAATGGTACAGCAGGAAAAACACTTGTTTGGTTTATCAACGCTTCCACTTGAACCAGTGATAAAACATCATACTGAAAAGTAACATTTGGGGTTTTGAAGCAGCATTTCCATTAAAGAAAAGGTTTGCGAGGCCGTGCGGTCACATTAAATCCTTTCTGAGTGCAGAGGCGCTTTTGTGCATTGCAGTTACGCTCCATTAAATGCTTCACAGGAGGGACAGGACAATGCAGCTCAGGCTTGCAGGACACATCTCTGCTGGCAGGACATGTATGGCCTCTGCAGCCTCACTTCCTCACCGAAGTCTCTTTCTGAAGAGCCTGGGACAGAGAAAGCATTGGCGAGCAGGGCACATCCCACCCTCCTCGCAGTTTCTTCCAGGTGATGCCCCACAGGCTGGGGTCCCAAATGTCACCTCCCCAAGCTGGGCAGCACCTGGACAGCACAAGCATAGGCTGTGCAAGGCCAGTCTCCCCGCAGAGGGTCCCACGGGCTGGGAGAGGCCGGGAGGCCGGTCTCCCCGCGGATGCTCCCAGTGCGCATCTGTCACGGGCTCTGTTTACAGGCGCGTCAACAGATGCTTGCAGTGAGAGCTGCTGAACTTTGACATGCTGCATAAAGATGTAAACACTTCACAGAAGATAAATCTCAAGTACTGAAAGGCGCTCCAGATGACATCAGGCCCTTCCCAAACTCATTCCATTCCCCAAATCCAAATTTTCCATGCAGAAGCCTTAAAAACATCAGCAATAAAAAAGACCCAAAACACAAAAAAAACCCAAGAAGCCAACATGTGAATAGACACAGCACCAAGCTTTTTAAAGTAGACAAATCAAGACAATTATTACAAATAAGCCAAATATAACTAAGTGCAGAATAAAATTAACTTTACTGTTTAGATAGACATAATCCAATTTGCTGGTGTAAAGCTGATGAATTTGGCATTGACCCTGAGTCCTAAAGGCAGGGGATCTGCTGCCTGAAATGTGCACAAGCTACCCAACAGCTGGACTCCATAGCTACTACTCTTTATAAGCACCACTGCATTAAAGAGCATGAAAGTCTTCACAATTAGAGTATGCAGAAAGAGATGGATTCATTTAATGCTAAGAGCATCCAAGACCAAAGCCCACTGCATATATTTGTGTATTTTCTTAAGAGGCTGTATATACAAGGAAGCACACAAAGGGCTTCTTTAAAATGCCTCCTTGTAAGGGTGTATTTCAAGGGTAATAGATATTGAATTCAGGGAAATGTCAAAAAGAAAACCCTGTTTGGAAATATTGATGATTCTTCACATGGAAGAGCTAGAAGGAAGCATGATGCTTTTTAATGATAGCTAAGAAAATCCTTGTCCAGAAGGATTTACTTCTCCGATGTCTGATCCTATGAACCGGTGCAGCCAAACACAGCATTTACTGATAAACAGTTCTACTGACTTCAGTAACTTAAGCCAAGTAACTTCAGTGGTGTTATTCATGCCCTGTGAATATGAACGGAAGACTCTTGTTTAAAAGAGCTCCTCACAGTAGCAAAGGCTACTGAAGAGAGCAAAGCCACGAAGAGAGTCCCAAGTGAGGGTGAGAAAGGACATAAGGCAAAGAAAAGAGTCCTTATGAGAAGTGCTTAACCATTGCCTGCAGGTTTGGGAATGTTTTGGGTTTTTTTCTTTTAAACCAAAAAAGAGAAAAATACAAACTCTCCTGGTATAACCATGGGGTAACTTGAACATAATCCTACTGCTAACTCTAAAATCAAACAAAAGGAACCACCTGCCCACCCCAAACAAGCAAAAAGAGAAAAAACAAACCTCAAACAAAGCCCAGGTCTAACTCTTCTGATTGAGGTCACAATGAGAAACTCTCCCAGCCTTCCAACCGGAAGAGAGAAGAAGGAAAGGAAGGAAAAAAAAAAAATTTAAAAAACCCCAAAATAATAATAAGAAAGGTGAAAACCTCCACAGAAAACATACTTGAACTCTGTTTAACAAGGAACATCTGCAGTCTTCCAATTCTTGAGATGCAGAAATGCCCCAGAAGAGCCACAGTAAGTTAAACACACAGGAAAAAAAACTTCTGTTGCTGACCAAACCATTTACAGGTGTCTCTAATTTGAAACTAAGAATACTGAGCAGCACTCTGTTTGCTGACATAACACCATGCTGTGAAGGACTTCTTTGTAAAGAAAGTTCACAGAAAGCTGGTTTAACTGACAAAGTGAAATGTGACATCTGTTTCTAAAGAGCCTACATTTTTGGGATATTATTGCTCAGCTGCTTCTATTTATAACATATTTGATTTAAAAGTTCCTCTTGGTCAACAAAGCAGGTATGCAATTAAGTATTCTGAAATTTCAATCAGACTCAGGACAGTTGCAGCAATGGATTCAACATTTACACTCCCTGGATGAGCTTCTTCAGAACAGATTTCCCCTACACACACACGTATTACGTCTTAAATATACAGAAATTGTCCCTTGCGAGGGGAATGGGCATTTTTAATAATGTGTGCTATTAGGTGCTGTTCTGAAAGTCCCCAACATTCAAAGGCTTCACCACAGTGTTACGTAGAGAAACCACCATGACTATATTAAAAAACTAAAACAAACCCAAAATAAAACAAAACAAAAAGTTGGGGAACACACTGACTATACATTTATTTGCATTATTTTTATTTATATTTGAATGTACAAATGGAAGAAAAATTAGAGTGTCCTAATGAGGAGACAAGAAAGATGGTTCTTAAAATTAATGCTTGCTCAAGACAGTTCTGAAAGATTTCACTCCCCTCCTATTTGCTATCCATGCTTTCATGGAGGACAGCTTCAACTGTGTCTGTGCAAATCAAGAGCACAATGCAGTCCTCTTTCATGCGAGGGAAAAAGTCAGTATTTTATCTGAAATAATGTTCACATTATTCAGAAAAGGAAAAGAGGGAGCTTCAACAGAACCACTGATACTCTACCGAACATACACAAGTCAGCCATTTCAAACAAAGCATCCAGTGACAGCAGGGCTTTTTGCATTTTATTAAACATTCACTTGAGTACTTTAAAAGGACCCACAACTTCATTAAAAATTTATAGAATATGGCAATGAGGAAATGTCTGCTTTACTGTAAATAAAACCCTTAAGGAAGAAATCATTTTAACCCTAAAAATAGGGGTAGCAAAAATACACTCATAAAAAAAGGGCAGTAAGCGCAATGTCTTACATATATACACATATATATATGTCTACACAGACAAGGAAGGATTATTTGTTCAAGTCTGAGTATTCATAGACTGCACTGACATACATACTTTATATCTATGTTCACAAACGTGATGTTTCCAAAATATCAGGCACAGAGTCCTTCACTAGCTCTGCACACATGGAACAAAAAGCAAACCAACCAACCCACCCACCAGCAATTGGGTACAGCATCTGCTCTGCTCAAAAGCATCTGGGAAGTGCTTATAAAGAGAAAATATTCACAATATGGATTGCCTGCTCATCACAACTTTGAGTCATTGCAGACTTTCATTTTGCAGGCCAGCCTGCAGAAGGCTTTTGAGAGGCACTTCAGAGCCAACTGCAGCCCAACACCATGAACATGTGCCAAGAGGGATGTTACACCTTTCATTTCCCACTCCTTTATTGTGGAGCAGGGTGGTGCAACATGGCCCTGATGTACCCTTCACCTCCCTGTATTTAATGAGGCTTTCATCTACCCCCATATGGTGCCACAATTATTTGTTTGTGGGTTTGGTTTCTTGTTTGTTTGGGAGTTTTGTTTTGGGTTGTTCTGTTTTGGTTTTTTGTTTGGGTTTTGTTTGTTTGTTTTTCCATGAAGAGTTCATGAAGAGTTAAGACTGTTTCACACCTTTTTGCTCAGGGAAACCCAAACCTTCAACCTGAAATTCCTTTTTTTAGTGTACCATACAGTGTCATATGTATCAGATAAACCACACAGCCTATCAAATCAGCTAGTTTTATAACCATCTCATGCAGAGGGTGAGAACAGCAGAAGGCAGTATCACCACTGTCTTCAACAATAACTAACTAATGGTGTGCTTCACTGAAACATTTCAGGCAACACTCAAGCAGAAAATACATCACCATGTGATTATCAAAAAGGGATTTAATACCCCATACACAACTTGTTAAAATATTGAAAGTTTATGGCATAATCTTGCAGTACTATTGGCAGCGAGTGGCTGCAGGTGTTTGTGGCAAATTTATTTTCACCACTTGGAACAGAAAGAAGAAATTAAGCAGTACTGTACAGGGCTACAATATTTACATTATTCTGCAAACTGACGCTGGCAAAGACTCGAAGTCTAAACTCATACAAGTAAAACCTGATCACAAAACCAGCAAACACACCTTCCTAGTCCCACCACTTCATCAACCACATATTCAGAAGTCATGCAAACTGCTCATTGGAAAGGCAAGAAGTGCAAAGTCTAGTAGAAGCAACTGAATCAGAGGAGATGAATATTAATGCTGTGCTTTGATAAGGTCCCAACTCTTCCATCAGCTTGCCATTAGACTTCCTGCAACCTCACCCCTCACTTCCTCTGCCTTGTTATTCGAAGGGATACATGGTGATCCCTGGGATAGGGACCACCAAGCCAAAGAGCATTACTCCAGTTTCATCTACTTGCAACCTTCTGCAGCCCACAGGTAAACAAACAGTAAGGGCAGGATGGTCCAAAAGCATGTCAGGAAAAGCAAAAGGAGGGGAAAAAAAACCCCAACATCCCCCCCACCCCAAAAAAAAACCCCAAAACAAACACGCAAACCAAAAAAAGACACAGGCCAATGACACGTGGCACTTTTACATGCAAAGCGCACTCCTGAAAAAAAAAAGCCTTGAAAAGGATGAAAATTATCAAATGCAGTGAATCCCTAGCATTGACTTAGGCTGGGCAGCAGCCAGCTCAGATCTGTTGAGGAGACAAATGCCACAGAATCACAATGGTTGGAAAAGACCTTGAAGATCATCAAGTCCAACTATTATCTAACACTACCAGGACCACTACTACACTATATCCTTGAGCACCATATCTAGATGGCCTTTAAGTACCTCCAG
>JANIJG010014275.1:0-22327 GCA_024611175.1 Megaceryle torquata | reverse complement strand
CTGGACCCTGCGCTGCTGGGCCCCCTGCTCTGGGTGACCCTGCTGGGTGGAGCAGGGGGTGGCACCAGAGCATCTCCAGAGGTCATCCTCTGATTCAACTGAATCCTGCAGCGCATAATTTCCCTTCCCTTCTCCCAGGGTTAGGTGGGAATTTCTTGCTTGCAGTGGAGATCTAACACAGTCAGCTTTGATTTGGCATTACCAGATTTTTCTCCCAACCCTTTCCTTCTGTTTGCTTAGAGATAAACAAGCCGCCCGTTGCAAAGATTGCTGGTAACGTTGTCATCACGCTGCCCACAAATACAGCGGAGTTGGATGGATCGAAGTCCTCTGATGATAAAGGAATTGTCAGCTACTTGTGGACCCGGGACGAGGGGAGCCCTGCAGCTGGGGTGAGTTTGCTGTTTGAAATCACAATCCATAGCATCCCAGAAGTTGGCGAGAGGGAGCGCTGACAGCTCCTGCGGAAGTGTAAAGTTGATCATTGTAGCTGTTACCTTGTGGTGATACCTGTTGGTATCATGGTGTATCATTCCATCCAGATACTTATTTTGCTCTGCCTTCCAGGAAGTCTTAAATAATTCAGACCATCATCCTGTCCTCCTCCTGTCCAATCTGGTAGAAGGGACCTACACGTTCCACCTCAGAGTGACAGATGCCAAGGGAGAGAGTGATGTGGAAAGGACCACAGTGGAAGTCAAACCTGGTGAGTCTGGGTTTTGTGCTCTGCTGTATTTACCTACAGTGCACTAACCAGCCCTCTTTGGATACAATGTACTGAGATTAAAATGTGTAGTCTAGTCCAACTCAGAACTGTGAAAGCACAAAGTTTTGGGGCATGTGATTGTATTTTTGTGTGGGTCTTCGGGGCTGACTCTTCCTGCTTGTCATTACCCGTGAAAGCCGTAGACTGTGTCCTTTCCTACGGTGTGATTCTGTGTTCAAAGCAGGAATATTCTGGAAAAGTCCTGGAAACCTGACTTGTACCCAGACTGTTCAGTTCTAAAGATCTGTGTTATCTGCACTGTCACTAGATCCTAGGAAAAACAACCTGGTGGAGATCATTCTGGATGTCAACGTCAGCCAGCTGACCGAGAGGCAGAAGGGTATGTTCATCCGCCAAATAGGTGTCCTGCTGGGGGTCCTCGACTCAGACATCACTGTGCAGAAGATCCAGCCGTACACTGAACAAAGGTAGGCTCATCTGTGAGGGGGGTTGCTCGAGGGTTTAGTAACCAAGGGCTGTTTTCTCTTGGGAAGCAGGTTGGATAATCAGAATGTGTGGAGATGTTGCTTAACACCGATATTCCTGCTTGCCCGGGTCAGAGGTGTGTTGCCAAGCAGGTCTTGGGTATCTTTTACCTTGGGAGATGGTACATTGTCCTCAGGCTGTTTGCTGCTGCTGCTTTGTGCCCCAGATCTATAAAATAAGAACAATCCTCATTTAGTTTTCAAAGTTGTGAAGACTGTCTGCAGGTTCTACAGCTGTAATTTGTAACTGGAGAAATAGTGGGGCTTGGTACTTGAGTTTGGTGAGCCACTGACACTGCAGCAGCAGAGGTGGTGTAGCAATGGCCCGAGCAGCAGCCCCGTGTGCCAGCTTTGTAGTTTCACGTTAGCTTTAGGGCCAACACAACTTGCTTGGATTTCAGTTGCTTCAGAGCTGTTTGCTTGTAGGCAGGGCTGTTGGCCAGGGTCGTGCTGCCTGCCTGGACGGCGTCGCTCGGCTCCAAGTACAGGAACCAACAAGTCATACAAGGGGTGCTTTGGTCCAGATGGATCCTGGCCGTGCTGTTTTGTCACGAAAGCACCTGATTGGGTTCAGCTTTCCCCCTCTGTATGAGTGGCTGGTCTGGGAGATTCACTGTTCTGCAGAAAACCTCAGCGGCTGGTGCTGTAGCGTTGTCACACGTGCCGGTGCGGTTCCTGTTGGTGTGTTTGAGGGTGCCCGAACGTGCGAGTGGCGTGGCAACAAGCTTGTCAAGGGCAGAGTGGGAATCTGTTGAAATAAGTGCAATGTTGCACTTAATTTTTACTAAAAGTGGGGTAGCTTTAAGGTAGATAAAGCACTGAAAAAGATTTATGGGACATGCTTAAAGTCATGCAGCAATTCAGCAATAAATCTGTCGTTATACTTTACACTTTCCTGAGTTCAGTAATGTATCGATTCCTTCATGCCCACGTTGCCTGCCGGAGCAGTAAAACCAGAATTCATTGTCCGTGCAAACCTAAAGAGCTCAGAACAGAAGAGCCAGCACTTTCTGTTGTAATATTACCTTTCTGTCTCTGCCCTGAGCAGGCCGGTTGCCACCATTCTTCACTGAGTAAGGCAAGTAAAGGATCCTTGTAATTAATGCTTTATCTGTTTATATGTTTACTAAGTAGACAAAAGAGTGGGAAGTGTTATAGAAGAGCAGAGATGATTTTCTGACAGATAGCTTTAAGATCCCATTTTTGCCTCAACTGTCAAAGCAGCTCTGTTTAAAAAAAGATCTTTTTCCCCCTGGCTGCTCTTTTTCCCACATACACTGAGGGTTTCACTAATATCCTGTTGACTCACAGGCTCACTGGTAATAATTAATCTGAAGCATCCATGCATCTGAAGGATACACGGGGCTCTGCGAGCCTTGGGGAGCAAATTCTTCTAGCAGAGAGCTAATGTGGTAAAAGGTGCAGAATCCAGCAGTATCCTCTACACGTGGGCTTTTTGCTGCTCTAACACTTTGCACATTCAAAGTGAGCTTTGCAAAATACTCTAAACCTTCACCGTCTTCCCTCTGCTGAGCAGTGAAATGAGCCCCTAAATTCTACGTGTAGTAAGGCCTGAAGATCCACAGGGAGGAGAGTGTGAAAATGGTGAGACCTTGAAGTTTGGGGACTTGTCCGCTTAGCAGAAACATGCAAAGATGTGCTCGAGTAGCAAACTCGAGAACAGTCCAGCCCTGGCTTTGAAAATATGGACGGATCCGATGCCCCGAAGGGTTGTCTGCTGTATAACCAGGTGCTTTCAAGGTAGAGCCAGAAGTCTCAGCTTCAAGTAAATTTGGGATTCCAATCAAATCCCTCTAATGACAGACTGAGGAGACAGGCTCCCCGCCTGCTGTTTGGGGAAGCAGCAGATAATTGTTGTTGTCTGACTTGCAGCACGAAGATGGTGTTTTTTGTACGGAACCAGCCTCCCCATCAGATATTCAAGGGACGAGAGGTCGCCTGGACGCTAAAAAACGAGCTACGGAAACAACAGTCGGACTTCCTCATCTTCCGGGCGTTGGAGATTAACACAGTCAGTAAGTAAGGGTCACTGTGGTACCAGTTAACATCTTTTCTCTTCTCCTCAGGTGCCTGCCAGGATAAGGACCTTCGTGTGCGCTAACACAGCTCAGTGCACACTCACACACACACTCCAGTAGCACTCGTTCATAAATGGGAAGTGGAAAAATAAGTCAGACTATAAATTAATGAGCTGTTTATCAATTGATTCTGTCTGTTCACTATTTGACTTGATATAAATGGTGACTTGTAATGCTGCTGGGACGATGAGAATTCACAAAATCAAAAGCAGATTGATACTGTTGAAACTAAAGCACAGTGCTAGTGGAAGGCAGCCAATGACATGAGTGTCATACTGGCAACAGTAAAACACAGCTCTTGCTAGCCATGCACACAGTCATTTCCTCTGCAGCACATACATCAGTCTGAAGGAAATGTTTCCCTTCTTATTTTTTTTTTTATCAGTTAGATATTTTAAACTAGAATTATGTAATTATTTTCATGACTTCCTGATCTTATGATTTTTGTGGCCTTCAAAAGCCTTTCTTCAGTTCCATTTGGTCCCCTTAAACAATCTCTTTGTTTCTTGCCTGTCTCACAGGCTAAGTTTGAATTTGAAAATCAAAGCCTTATTTAAAAACATTTACTTAAAGACACAAATTCCATCACTTTTATATCAAAATCATGATCTAGTTGGCACAGGTCTTTTAGCACGCTGTGTGATACGCTGTTGGTGAAGTGGGATGTTTGAGTTTGGCGTGAGGCCTGGGTGCTTACGCTAGCACTTCGTGCTGCATGTGACTGGCTAAGCTGTGGATGGACTGCAGAGTGACTGTTCCAGGGAGAGCCTGCGGGGCTTGGCTGTACTGAATGGTACTGTCCCTTTTTTGCCTCGCGTGCGAGTCATTTCGTTCACCTTGCTGGTTTTGGTCCCCAGCGTGTCAGCTGAACTGCTCTGAGCACGGACGCTGTGACTCCTTCACCAAGCGCTGCGTCTGTGATCCCTTCTGGATGGAGAACTTCATCAGGGTGCAGATGGGGGACGGCGAAAGCAACTGTGGTACGTGCAACCGCTCTGGGATTGTTCACCTTTGGAAAGCAAGTGGTGTTTGAAACCCGAGGCGGGCAGAGGAGCAGGTCCCTGCTTTCTCCTGGTATCTCTGACGTGATGCTCGCACCAGGAGATAGTCCCTGCCCTGGTCTCACCACGTGAACCTTCTAGGCAGGTGGTGTTTGGTGGGGAAGTGGCTCCTCTTCAGACCCTCTTGAGCACTCCCTGTGAGCTGAGTCTGCTCTGTGTATAAATCCCCCTGCCTCCCCGTCGTGCCCCTGCAGACGCGTTCCTGCCGCGGGAAAGCCAGCTCTGCAGGTCACCACACACTGAAAAGCACCCGTGTGCAGCGAGTCCGCACGCTGCGTCTTCAGCCGCTGGCTTCCGTAGGTGGGTTAGTGGTGCTGCCAGGGATGGACTCCAGCCTCCAGTTCTGCAGAGGGTCAGGCCTTTCTTTTTCTTTCCCAAGAATAGTCATCTAAAGCGCACGCTGTCGACTGTACGAGGTTCCAAACCATCTTTATCTCTGGGGTGTTTTGCTTTCAGAGTGGAGTGTGCTGTATGTGATCATTGCATCTTTCGTCATTGTGGTTGCCTTTGGAATCTTATCCTGGATGGTGATCTGCTGTTGCAAGAGGTGGGACTGAGGCCGTAACCCCCACTCTTATCAGTGCTTCAGGGCCAAGTAGCTGCATTAGGAGGTGAAAGATCCAAACCCATCATCCCAGCAGGTCATTTGCTTAGCTCTGGGATGTTAATTCTTGTCACTCCGTGTTTCAAGTGAAGCATTGAAGCCCTAGAACTCTGGGTTCAGTTAAGAAGCAAGATTTGGATTAGCCCATAAATGTGCCACTAAAGCAAAGCTTTTAATGGTTTGATTTGTGATACAAACATAATCTGAAATAAGCAAGTGCTCTAGCTTTGAAGCTCAGAGTTGTTTTTTCTTCCTGCTTCTTAATTCCTTTTCTTCTCCTTTAGACGAAAAGGAAAATCCAAAAGAAAAAGCAAATACAAGATTCTGGATGCAACAGATCAAGAAAGCCTGGAGTTAAAACCAAATCCCAAAGCAGGTAAAACATGAGAAAGAAGAGCTCAGCATTTCTAGAATGCTAAGAACACTCTTCCTCTGTGGAGTTAAAATCACAGAGCGAAACAAACATGATGTTAGGAACTGACAGATGAGTCTCAGAAGATCCAAGAGCTTGTTCCCAATCTGTGTACAGGGTGTTTAGTCAGGTTATCTAGCTCTTTGGTTTAGAAACTGGGGCCAAAACTGGCCTGGTCCTGGTGTCACAGTAGTAGTAAGTGGATGCACGTAAGCTGTGAGACTGGCCCACTCTGGGAAGCCCAAAACTGGCTCGTGACTAGAACTTTTCTCTTGTCCTAAAGTTTTCCCTGGGTTCTGGCAGCTTACTTCTTGCCAATATGCAGTGCCTTGGCCTCAGCAAAGCCTGAATTCAGTGTCTCTAGCACCTGACTGAACTGAGCAACCACGAGACACCTGAAAGCAACCTGAAAATACTCATGGACTGAAAAGAGCAAGGTTTATTTCTGCCCCCCTTCTCTCCTACCCCAAATGACTCATCCATAAATGTATTCACTCTTGCTCTCGTTGAGCATCAGGCTTTGAAAGTTTTGCAGTTTAAGTCATCCTCTAATTTTCCCAGCAAGCAGATGCTTATCTTAGGAGGGAGACCCACAAAGTCCACTGTGCTCCGTGTGTCTACAGGCCCATTCCAGCAAGGCAGTCGTTTGTCTTCAGTGTTCTTAGCCAGCATTTTCCTGCATTGCTGTCCTAGAGAGCGCTTGTCAGGTGCTCTGCAAAGATCATCGAGTTCTTTCAGGCTGCAGCGGTTTTGCTGCAATTGTCTCCGATACCTGAACCGAGCTCTGGTCACCTGCTGACTGACCAGGAGAGGAGGGAAACTGGGGGGGGGGGGGGGTGGAGTGTTTGCCAAGACCGGCCCCACTGAACACGGGGAGCTCGTTGGCCACTGAAATAGGGGTTCCAAGCACGAGCGCGTGCCCTGGGTTTGTTTAGAGGAGGGGTTATTTTAACTCTGCGTGGAAAACAGTTCCCGATCCTCGTTTGCTAGTGGAAAATCCCTGCTCTTCCTTGTGCTACCCCAGTTAACGGCATCCCAGCGAAGCGAGCAGTGCCCTGCAGCAGCAGTGGAGGGCATCGCAGCGACAGAGCTGGGCGAGGGGGTTCCTCCCCGAGCCAGGCGGTCCCGGTGACACAAATACTGATCCCCTTGAAGAAAAAGTGGGAGTGTTTTCCTCCCTCTGCACCCAGCGCTGCTTTAATCTGCCCATCTGTCACCTCGCACGGAAGAGCCCCACTGTTAAATAAAGGGCTCATTGTTCTGCAGCCTGTAGCAAATGTGCCTCAACCGCTTGCTCTCTGGTAACTAAACTCATCTTGCTTCTTCCGAGGCTGGCTGCTGACTAAAGTCTTTTTCCCTGCTAGTTATGTCCAGGGAGCATTCTGCCAACAGAGGAATTTAAGCTTTTCTTTAATGGAGAAGTGCAACATTTAAATATTTTCTCTGCTGACAATATCAGTAAATGTCCCTCTCCTGTCTTTGTACGTTAATCTAAATCCAGCCTGCTAATTTATCTCTCTTCCCTTGCAGGCAGGAGAAGCAGAGTTGAGAGTAGGGAGGGTAGTAAGAAAGCGACCTTCCCTCTCACACACCCGCACGGTCTCTTTACTACAGCCCGTAGTGCTCACAGCTTTCTAGGCAATGCCCTGAGCAAGGTCAGGGAGACAAAGCTCCCACAGAGACTCCTGGCCCCTTCTGGTAACAATTTCTTTCCTACTTGTTTGTTGTGCTTTGCACTATCTTGAAGTGTCATCGTGACCTCTGTTGTGCCAGAGCGTCTGAAGCGGGATCACTTTGGCTTCAGCATTTGAGGGGCTGAGGGACCCGTGGAGGAAAGTTTGATTAGGCTGCCCCTTTGACATGATGGGAGAAAGAGTCCTAGGGAACGGATCGAGGTGGGGTTGCTGACTGGTGTTGAAAGTATTTCTAACCTGGGAATCTCTCTCCCTCGAAGGCGGCAGGCAGAAAGCCCAGGTCCTCAACACAAGCCTGATGCACTCGGAGTCGGAACTGGACAGTGATGAAGCCATCTTCACGTGGCCTGACCGGGAAAAAGGGAAACTGCTCCGCAGCCAGAACGGCTCCTTGCGCAACGGACAAGTGATGCTCAAACCCAAGAACCAGAGGGAGGAAATTCTATAGCTCCCCTCAGGTGGCCTTTTGCTGGGGCTTGGTGGGAAAGGCCACTCCCGTTCCAGTCCTACAAGGGCCTTTGGAGGCAGGTTTGGTTCAGACAACGCTGCTAACTCGTTTCACAGAAAATAACTTTGGTTTTGTGGGTTTCTTTTCATTCAGTTAAAACTGGTTGTACTTGAATTTGAACTTCGAGGGAAGGAAAAGGGAGGAGAAGACGACTGTGAACCGCAGGCGAAGCGTCAGCGGCGACAGGCCTGGCATCTGGAGAGCAGCAGGACAGAACCACTTGAAGCAACTGTGAATTTGCGGGGCTGTCGCAGCCCACCTCAGACTGCAGCGGAGGAAACGCCCATGGACTTCCAGCTCGTTTGCCTTGGGAGCTCCTTGGAGAAGGAAGGTCGAGGCTGTGCTTTGAGCTGTGCTCTGAGCTCCCTTCAGGCTCCAGCAGCCTACCACGGGCTACTTTTGCTGTCGAACAGCTTTCTTCTCTTTTACTCCCACCTTCCCTAATGGTTTAAGCACTGTTTTAATTTAGACTTGTCCTTTCACATGCACTTGGCTGCTTTCGGAGTGTAGAGGAGGGGGAATCTAAACACTCTGGTCACGCTCCATCAGCTTGCAGGTAGGAGAGGGTTTTGTAGCCGTTCAAAATTACTGTCAGGCTTTTCTCACCGGGAGTGGTGATGAGATGGTGCCTGTTCAGACATGAAAAACTGACCTGTCTGTGGTAATTGGCTGGGCTGGGAGACCCCCTCGTGCTGCAAGCTCTTCTGCTGGGTACCAGAGCTGGGAGAGGACACCCACCTTTGGTACCTGTGTCTGATGTCTGGCTTCATTCCAAAGCTGTGAGATGTTGTCCAGTGGCCCCAGCACCTTCTGTTGGTCGCCGAGCCGTCCGTGAGTCTGGACATTAACCATATCTCAGTTATGAAACACTATATACTGTGGTTTGTTGTTTTTAGGGTTCTGGGGTTTTTTCCTTTAGCATTTGCACAAGCCAGGCAAAAAGGGGTTGGTATCTTCAGTTTCCAGCAGCTGGCTGCTTCTGGCTGGCAGCTTAGTGGCCTCACCTTGTGACCTCACCACGGCTGAAGAGCCCTGCGTGCGAGGTGCACGCTTGGTGCCCTTCAGTCACTGGAAAAGGGAGCTCTCAGTACTGAGGGCATCGTGTGCTGAGTGCCCAGTGGCGAGGGGCTGGGGGTCTGGGAGGCAGGAGTGGGGTGACCCTTTCCCATTCCTGCTCATCATTCCCACTGTGCTGCTTTTGTCAGTTGCACCCCTGTCCTCGGGCAGAAATCGGCCTCTTGCTGGCATGAAGGATGCCACTGCTGCTCTGCGGGTGGGTGGGCACCTTATTGCCTTTCTTTGTGTTTAATTTAAAAACTGGAAACTTGTTTAATTGGCTTTTTTTGGGTTGTTTTTGGGGTGTGGGGGTTTTTTTTGAGCTATGAAAGCCAAAAGGCTTTAACTTCCTCAGTTGTATTTATATGGCTGCACTACTGATTTGTGTTGAGCTAGACAAGATTAAACACTATTGAACACGAAGGGAATGTTCCCTTGCTGAATGTAGTCGTGGCTGCTGCTAAGTTCATTTTTCTGGGCAATCAGCTGTCTTCTTCAGGAGCCTGCTGCTCTCCCGAGTTCTGAGGCATTAGCCCTGTGCCCTCTGGACTCGGCCAGGCGCGGGGCTCGTGTCACTGCAGGGGCCACCCTCCAGCTTGTCTGTCTTGCTCCGCGCTGGGCTGCCCCTGCCCAGGGCCCACACGTGGGGAGGTGCCTCAGAGGGGCACAGCCCAGGGCTGGCTGCGGTTTGTACTGGGGCCTGACACTTAACTCTTGGGTGATGTCACCCACTGATGCGCTTCCCTTCGTTTGGGTGTTAACACAATTGATGAGAAAGCAGGTGTTGATGTTATCAGTGCTTAAGAATATCTAGGGGGTGGAGGTCAAGAGGATGGAGCCAAACTCTGGTCAGTGGTGCCCAGTGACAGGACAAGGGGCACCAAGCACAAACTGGAACCCAGGAGGTTCCATCTGAGCAGGAGGAGAAAATTCTTTGGTGTGAGGGTGTGGGAGCCTGGCCCAGGCTGCCCAGAGAGGTTGTGGAGTCTCCTTCTCTGCAGAGATTCCCAACCCGCCTGGACCCTGCGCTGCTGGGCCCCCTGCTCTGGGTGACCCTGCTGGGTGGAGCAGGGGGGTGGCACCAGATGATCCCCAGAGCTCCCTTCCAGCCCCCACCATGCTGGGATTCTGTGAAGCTGCCAGGCAGGGTCAGATGTGGTCCTAGGTCTGTGCTGACAGAAGAGAGCTGTCAGACTCTTGCTGATTCTGGTCCCTGGGTCTTGTGCTTTTTGAGCCTCTTGCTCCTGCCTGTCCCGGGAAGGTCCCCCCTGCAGTGGGTCGGGTGCAGACATTCATTGCTGCAGAGATCGGTGCCCTCAGAGGAGAGGCAGCATCTGCTCTCCAGCCAGCCTGGCTGCTGCTTATGGGAGAGGGAATTAAAATCTGTGCAGCCATTACCACCAGCGCTGGGGTTATTTAATTGTCCTTACATTTCCCTGGGGGGTAACAGGTATTTGGGTTGAGGGGCCTTTCTCAGCTGGTGAGGGCTGCAATTGGGGGTGGGCTGTGGCCTTCCCTCCACGCCCAGTGGCTCCCTTAGGATGCTGTCCTGGCTCGTTAGCCATTTCTCAAGGCAGAGCACAGGTTTGTGACCGAGCACGGCGCAAGCTCCCATACTCCTGCTCCCATTAGTATTCCCTGGCCGTGCAGCCTCTTCCTCGCTCCACATGTTAACCCTCGGTGCTGCCAAGCCCTGTCCAGGCTGCCCGGAATGGGGCCACACAGCCACTGTGCCCCGGCCGCCAGGACCTGTGAAGCCAAGGGAGGGTAGGACCCCCTGACCCCAGGGAGGGGGCGGAGTGGCTGCTGTAGAGCCGATAAACGCAGACCCTCTCCTGAGGCGTGTGCGTTCTGTCAGAGTCCCTCGCCAGCCTCTCCTCCTCCGTGGCAGCAGCACTAACAGTGCTGCTGGTTTGCTCCCCGAGCGCCGCGTGCGGGGCTGACCTTGCCAGGGAAGGTTTCTGCATTGCTATGCACGATGATTTCACAATTAGAGACACGGGCTACAAGTTACCCATGTGTGGAAGTTAAAAGCTGAGACGTCTGTCAGATGAACCATCAGCTTCACTCAATCTTCTTCTTTAACATATTCAAAGGCTTGAGTAAGATCTTCCTTGCGTTCTACTTTTAAAATAGTTTGCTCTTAAATCTTTTCTTCATTCTGTGTAGCAGGGGCTGCCCAACCTGTCTGAGCTTGGGTTTAACATTTGTTGATTGCAGTGTTACTTGGATCAAGATTAAAAGTAATATATATATATTTTTTTTAACCAAAATGTTTCTTGCAAATAAACAGGGAAGATGTTTTGCTGCTGCTCAGCTTGCTCCTTTCTCCACTTTCTGCTGTGGGATGGTTCCTACTGAGACCTCTGTGCTCTTTGTGCAAGAACAGGAAGCTCTCTCTTGTTCCCTTCACCCAGTGCCCAGAAGTGTGGTCTCAGCAGGCACTGCTGCCTCTGCTCCAGCTGCTGGAGGTGGTTCTGGTGCCAGTGCAGTGAACAGGACTGCCAAGAGCTCAACTGACAGACGGCCAAATCCCCTCCTCGTTCAGTGACCGGTGCGGCAACCTCTGCGTGTTGATCACTGCGCTGTGTGTAGGGAGGAGAGGCTGAGTCTCTGCTGCAGGCTTGTGTTTTGACTCCTGGTTTATCTGCCCCTGCTCTAGCACAGCCATCATTGGCTTCTGCTGCTTGAAGTCCCCAAGGGCTCTTGCCCCTGGTGTCCTGCTGACCAGGTGCAGGGTCCCCTGCCCTGTCCGGGGCTGTTCCCTGGCAGCCGTGACGGAGTCCGACTGTTGATTTCACTGGAAAGCAAAACAGCAGCAGTGTCAGGGCTCAAGCTGCACCCACATCTGGGATAACGGTACCTCCTCAAGCATCAGAGGAGGTCCCTGTTTGTAGGGAATTCACTTCAGCACCACGGCAGCCAGGAGGGACCTGTCGGTGCCAGAGGACACAGCATTTTTCAGCAATGGGAAGAGACTCACCTTCAGAGCTGCTGTTCTCTCTGTGCACGTCTCACGTGGTCCAGGGGTTGTGCTGGAACCCTTGGAGTTGGTGTTGCTCAATGTCATCTAAGGACAGAAGTCAAATCTGCTGGGCTCCCCGTCCTAATCTCACAGAGGTGCAAAAGGGTAAGGGAGAGAGGTGAGACCCCCATCCCCCAGCTTCAGGATCTTGGGGCTCAGTTTCAGGGTGGAGAAATCTTGCACCAGCCCCAGGACAATGCAGGATGAGAGACAGCATTTCTCCCTGCAAAGATCTGCTCCTCTGTCACCTTCTGGAGGGACCTGGGTCTGTGTGGGAGCCCCAGGGCAATCTTACTTGAGCCTCTCTGTGGGAGAAATAGGTTTGGTTGCAGGAGTTTTCATAGCTCCAGTAACTGAGGCAACAGGGGCCAGGGCCAAGGCAGCAGATCAGGGACTTGCCCATGGCTGTCCTGGTGTTGCAGTGACTTTGGAAGGCCCCAGGGCCCCTCAGGGAGGGGGATGCATGGATGCAGCCAGCCCAGAGGAGGGAGCTCAGTGTAGCTGCAAACACAACCTCGAGCTCCCCGGCTCCTCTTGTCCCATCCTGAGCAGTGCCCGTGACTAGGAGTTAAGAAAGAAAAAGGCTCTCGCTGGAGCCTCGGGGGAGAGCACGCTTCTTCCTCTCCGCACGCTTCTCACCCCTCTGCTGTGTTGTCCTTGCTCCGACCGTGTGGATTTGGCTCTGCTCCCCAGCGCCTTCCTCTCATTAGGATTCCCTGAACTGCTGATGCTTTACCTCTTCCAGCCGGGCTCTCCCCATCCTCGGCAGCCGCACTGATGGGAAGTCCCCGACCTCCTCGCCCAGGGCCCTGCAGCTGGGGGGTGACAGTTACGGTACCGATGTGCTCACGAAGCATCCCTGTGATGATGGATGTGGGCAGCCCCTCCCAGCAAAGGGCACTGCAGGGCTACTGCTGGCTCCTGGGGAGCCGGGGACACGGTGGCATCACCAGCACCTTGGCATAGCTCCCACCCACCAAAGCTGCTCTCGGGGCTGTGTTGGGGTGGCAGAGCCAGGGCGGGAACATTTGGTCCCTGGGCTGAGCCAGGATGGGATTTGCAGGGGTTTGGCTGCAGGAAGTGACCCTGTGCTGGCTGTGTCCCAGTGGGAACTGGCCACCCTGTCACAGCCCACCCTGCTCCCCACCACCAGCATCCCACACCCGCCTCTTGGCCAGGCACAGACCCAGCATTTGTCCCTGGGTTGCTGCTGGCCCAGTGGGTTTGTTATGGGTATTCTGGGAAGGGCACATCTGGCTTGGGGCAGGGCTTTGCTCCCAGCTCCCCTTTCCTGCAGCTCATCCTGCTGAAGCAGGGCCCTGAGGGGCATTGGGGCACAGTGCAGGTGCTGCAGTGTGCCCATGGGCACTGTCACCCTCCATCCACCCCTCCGGCCGTCTGTCCGTCTGCATGGGGCCCCATGCACAGAGTGAGTCCCTCTTTCCATTGTTCAAACAATCTCTTTTCCACACTCACTGCCAAAGCCTCCCCGCTTGCTCCCGCACGCGCCAGTATATTTAGCTGCCTCTAAGCCTCTACCTTTCCTTATATAGGAGAGGCCAAACGAATTTCGCACTCTCATTATTAATAGTCTGAGAGGAGCTCTTAGGAGGCTGCCAAAAATAGCAGGCAAACAGAGCGCACCCGGGGTGGGGAGGGCGGCGTGGCAGGCAGGGAGCCGTCGGGACCGCCGCGGGAGGCACGTCGCGCTGCTTTTTCTGGCTTCTCCCTTTGGGAACCACAATAAGGTGTCCTGCCCTCGGTGCAGCCCTGAGCTGGGGGGTTCCCCTCACCCCACCAGCTTTCCACAGGCAGAGGTAGGACCAGCGGGAGCCCGGGGGGGGCAGAGCAGCCCTGTACCCTGGGCTTTGGGCTCTGGATGCTAAAACAGCCACCCTGTAGGTGTTGGGGACATTTAGAGCCGGTGCCCTGGAGCAGCCCAGGAATCCCCAGCCCAGTGGGGTGCCCCCAGCCCAGGAGAGCTCCTGTGGCTGCAGTGCTGACAGGTTTCACCCTTCCGAGCACCTCACAGGCTCCACTTTGCCCTCCAAGCTGCCCTGGGCTGCTGCTGGGCCCAGCAATGCACACTGGGTTTCCCCATGGTGTTGCTCCAAGACCCCCACTGGGCACCCAGGCGATATGGGGCAGGTGACAAGGGGCAGAGGTGCCTGGCTGGCTTTGTGCTGGTGGCTGCCTCGCTCAGGAGGGAGAGGGTTTCTCAGTATAGATCACCCACCCAGCATCCCCAGAGCTGGGCACACTGTGAACCACGGGCCGGGGCAGGGAGCCCAGATTGGGGTGTGCAAAGAGGGGGCTGCGGGATGCCCAGCAAGTGGAGGGTCTTCATCTGCACCCGGAGGCGTCCGCATCCCAGGCAGGGTCTGCCTTAAATCCCTCCCTCCCTCCCGCCCTGGCGAGGAACTTCTCCCGCTGAACTGGAGGATGCTGCAAGCTCCTGCGGACGAGCCGGAGGAGTCCTGTGGCAAAGTCAAGGCGAGCGGCGTTCGCGGCGAGCTCCTGCCGGGGGTCCCCGCAGCCGCTGCCCGCAGCCCAGCCCGCACGCGGCCGCTGTCACCTCCAGGATCGTAAGTGGCCGTGCCGGGCGGGGGTCTGCGGGGGGCAGCGGGGATTTCCCCGCCGCCGGCGTTTAACCTTCAGCGAGCCCGGCTGGTGCCGAGCTGGGGATGCTGCCGCCGCTCTCAGCCCCGCGTTCGGCTCCTGGAAGCAGCTCGGCGTGGGCAGGGAGGGGGCAGCCCCGGG
This sequence comes from Megaceryle torquata, assembly GCA_024611175.1. Classification (NCBI taxonomy): domain Eukaryota; kingdom Metazoa; phylum Chordata; class Aves; order Coraciiformes; family Cerylidae; genus Megaceryle; species Megaceryle torquata. Next base: position 7,857 of record JANIJG010014275.1, on the reverse strand, counting down.
GATAGGGGTCACCGGGGTCCCCCACCACTTTGGGTCAGCCCGGGTGGAGGTGGAGGAGCGGGTACAGAAGGAAACTCTCTGTGGGACTGGGGGGAGAATGAGGCACCCCCGGCAGGTCCCGTCTGCAGGGGGTTGTGGCTGGCGGGTGCTTGGGTTCATGGGTGCCCCCCCACAGCAGGGCTGGTCACCCCCTCCCCAGGGAGCCGGGGTGCCCTCAGCCACGCAAAGCGGGCACACCCCACACCGGTGGGATGGCCCGGGAAGGAAAGCCCAGCTCCTGGGCACCTCGGCATTGTATTTTGGACGTGGGGGTTGGGGGGGGGAGAGCTGAGCACCGCACCGGGGGCACCCGGGCTCCACGGGCCACGTGCCCATAGCCCCCAACCAGTCAATGCCCACAGGAGAAAGGGCAGCAGGACAGGGGCTGATGCTCCCCCAGGCACCCTCTGCCAACGCTCCCCTTGCACCCACCTCCCTCCTTGCTGGGCCTCCTGGTGGTTTTTTTAAGCTACCCAGCAGCTGGAGTGACTGCTGCAGTGGGTTTGCTGGGGGTGGATGAGCCGAGGGAAGCCGGCTGGGGGGGGGCAGCGCTGAATAGTAAAACTTGGAAAGGCCCCTGCGAGGCAGCGACTGCAGAGCTCGGCCGGGCATGCGGCGCTGGGGGGAGCGGGGAAAAAAGACGCTTCCTTTTATAGCCAGACTGGGGTTGTTGGGTGCCGTGTAAGCCCATGGGTGCCACCGCAGCTGGCCCCAGCAGCCCCCCTGGCTCCTCTGCCTCCCCCCTGCAAGGCCGTTTGCCTCCAGTACCCTCAAGCTGTCCTGCCTGGGGGGAGGCTCTCGGGGGAGCTGGGTGCTGCCCAGGTTGAGGGCTCCCGGGTGGTGTCAGGGCACAGAGGAGCTGCAGGAGAGGGGCTGCCCCGGGGCAGAGCTCCGGGCCTTTGGCTCCGGGACACCTCTACAGCCCACAGGGGCACTGCTGGGGCTGGGGGGGGGCTCGGGGCTGCCTGTGGTGGTGGGGGCAGTCCCAGGGCTGCAGAGGGGCTTGTGCTGATTGGGAATGTCTGGGCATAGAGAGGGTGGTGGGACAGAGATGGACCATGGGAGAGGGCAGAGGCAAGGAGGAGCGTTGGGAGCAGGCAGGGGTGGCCCGGGATGGGTTTGGGGACATGGGGTGTCCTGGATGAAATAAGCATCCTGCAGTGTTGGGTGAGGCCCGCCAAGGTCACCAGGAGAGCCCAGCCAAGGGCTGCAGAGACCATGCCATGAGGTGGGGCTGTGTGGGCCCCCCCAGGCTGGGGTATCGCTAGCGCCGCAGTTCTGGGAGGCTGTCCAAGGTCAGCCGAGGTGGATGGAGCTGGACTGGCTGGGATGTGAGACCCCCTCACCCTGAGCTCTGGCTTTGTGGGTTTGGGGTGGGTGCTGCCACTGGCTTTTGGTTCCTGCTGTACCCTGACAGCCCTGCTCCTCCCTGGGATCCTCCACATCCCTACAGCAAAACTGTGCGGCAGCATCGAGCTGCTCTGCGGGACCAGTGGAGACTGAAGGGTTAACTGGGTGCATCTCTGCATCCTCTGGCCTCGGGACACCCGCAGAGTCTGCTTTTCGGGGTGAGCACAGTCTGCTTTTCGGGGTGATGGCTGTTGGTCCAGCTGGACACACTCTGCCCCATTGTTGCTGCTGGGCTAGGGACTCGAGACCTGGGAACTCTGTCACTGGGGTCCCCAGTGCCAGGTCCCTGGGAACTGGCCACGCTGGAGGTCCTGGGGTGCTGGTGAAGCATACTGGGGGGACCGTAGCTGTACTGGGGGGACCGTAGCTGTGCTGGCAGCAGCTCTGTGCCCCACAATGATGTCTGGTGGCTCCAGGGGCCACCGAGCAGAGCCTCTGCTGCCCGTGGGTGCTGCGAGTGGGGCCAGTGAGGTGAACATGTACTTGGCACCCACCGGCTCCTTGCAGCGAGCTGCAGCGTGTGTGGCCACGGCTCCCAACGCTGAGTCACGGCCACACCGTGCCTGGCCAGCCCCACATCCCTCCTGCCCTCCTCCTGGTCCCCTGCACACTCCTTGCTCCCCTGTCCTGGGAGGGTGAATGGTCAGGACCCCTAGGATGGCTCCCTGCACCCACTATGACATCACTCCATGCATCTAGGGATAGGAAGGTCACCACGGTCAAGGTGTGGCTGGACTGTGGTGACACCTAATTTATCGTCCTGCCCTGGGCACACTCTGCCAGGGACAGGGGAGTCCCCCCACAACTCCATTATGGTCTCTAGTCCCTGACATCTCAGCTGAGCCTCCCCGCCCCCCCACTTGGGCAAAGGCATCTCCAGTCTCCCCTGCACAGACCCCCCAAGGTCCTTCTGCCAGCCTTGAAAATGAGCCAGGGAGAGTGGGTGGGGTTGTGGGAAGTGGGTCTCCCCAAGTGCTGGCCCCAGTTGCACCAAGCTGCAGACACTGCAGGGGGCTGTGTGGGACAGGGTGGTGTGGGGTGCAAAGGGGTGCTGGGTTGCTGGAGCCATGCAAGGTAACAAGGGGTTGGAGCTGGCACATCCTGGCCCAGTGCAACAGCAGTGGTGGGGACCCCTGCCAAGAGGCAGGGTCACGGGGGGATCCCCCTGCAGAAGCAGCTCCAAGCACAAGCACCCACCCCGCTCTGTGCTGGCCCATGTGGGCTCACAGGACATGACACTTGGTCACAGACCCATCTCCTTGGAGGTGCAGCCCCTCACAGTGCCCCACGGCCCAAACTGCTGAGCCTTGGCTGCATCCTGGGGTCTTCCAGGGCCCACCAAGGGCAGCCGCTGGCCAGAATACCAGGCTGGGGGCACGTCACCACCCTGAGCACCCTGCGGCCGGTGCAGAGGATCTGCATCCCAGGCACGTGAGTTGGCCGCGGCACTGTCTTGCTCCTCGAGCAGCGGGTCCCCTTGCAAGGCTGCGGGCACTACGGGACCGTAGGGGCAGTGCCACCACCAGGGATGTACCTGGGGCCAGGTGGGCAGGAGATGCTCACAGCCCCTGCCCAGCTTCAGACTTCACTGTGGCCACTGGTTCCTTCCAGAGTCCCACGACCCGGAGCTGGTGGGTGCTGCCAGGAGCAACGGCAGCCTCGTGCCCCATGTGCCCAGCCCAATGTCACCTGCCTCTCCCTCCCAACCCTACATACTTCTTCATATGCCCATATGGAGTCGGCCGGCGTTATGGAATGTTAAGAAGTATGTATTTTTGGGTTGGGGCCCTCACACCGGGACACCCCCCCCACCCCAGCACTGGCCCAGGCGGTACCTCCGGAGAGATGATGTGTCCCTGGGGCTGGTAAAAAGGAACCAGATCAACTTGCAACTGGATTTGGTCCCCTTCAACCAGCTGCAGCGGCACATGCGCTACAGCACCCAGTGTGCCCTCGCTGCCTGGGCCTGGAGGGGCTGTGCTGGGTGGGATGGATGCGCCCTGCCATGGGGGGCCGGGGTGAGGAGTGGGTCCAGCAGGCAGGGGAAACGGGGTTTGCAAAACAGGGCTTTGGCTGGATTTTGAGGCTGCTCGGTGGAGGGGGAGAAGCCGAAGAGGCTGCACCGGTGGAAATCTCTGCGCTGCCCGGACTGCCCCCGCTGCCCCGAGTCCTTCTCCAGAGCCGCGGGGCTCCGCCAGTCTCAGCCCCCCTCGGGAAATGCCCCATAAAGCCCCGGCTGCCGGGAAGTGCCGTGAGGAGCCTCCCCCTGCCCGGCGCGTCCTCCCGACCACAGCCCCTGTGCCCTTTGAGGGGTCGGGAGCTGAGTGGGCTCCCCGCGGGGGCAGCCCCGGGATCCGAGCCCCGGTCACGGGCGAGTCGCAGCCCCACTGCCCGGCCACCTCCTGCTCCAGCAGAACCCCCCCGCACGGGTTAATTAAACACCGCGACAAGAACGGGGCAAAACGAAAGCAAAGTGGCTTCCTGGAAATGGTCTGATCTAATATAAGCCGAGGCTCCTGCTGCCAGCGCCCCAGCGCTTGGGTCCTGCTCTGCGGCTCACGGACAGGTTGGTGGCACAGGGCGCTGTGGACCCACGATGGGTGTTTGGGGCCAGCACCCCTTTTCTGAGGGGGAAAGAAAAGAGGGGGGCTGCTCACGCCACTGGGCTGGCTGAGTGTCTGAGGAGCCCTGGGCTGGGAAGAAAGGTGGGGTTTGGGGGGAGCTCTCTGCTGTTGTGCGGTGGCCCGGGACTCTTGGTGGTCAGGGTGGGGTGGGAGGGGTTCTCTGTAGGAGCCCAAGCAGGAGGAGATTGATTTCCTGCTGTCCCCACTCGCTGCCCCCACCACCTTAGGAGGGATTTATTGTTCTTGCTCCCCAAAGGACCAGGCTCAGTCAGGACCCCTCAGAAGTCTCGCTCCAGGAGCCCCCCATTCCAGCCCACCATGGGTAAGCTCACGGGGTCAGGGGCCCCGCAGCAGCACAGTGGGGGACACACGGGGCACCGGCCCCTGGGTGTGCTGCAAAACACAGATCATGGGCACCCCAGCAGTGGCCCCTTTTCCCCTCTCCTCTCAGCCCAGCAGCAGTGGGGCTGCTCCCATCACTGGTGTCAACCCAGGAGGGCTGCAGGGCTGAAGGCAGCTGTAGCTGTCGGGATATGGTGAGCTGGGGGAGCAGGCAGGGGCTTGGGCTGATTTCTCCTCTTCTTCCTCAGAGGCAGCCAGGGTCCCCAGAGCTGCGAGGGCTGCTCGCTCCAGCTCAGCCCAGCGCGGGGGGAAGGGCAGGCAGCACAGTAAGGAGAAAGAAAAGCAACTGTCCAGGGAAGAAGACAATCAGAATGGTGAGCTGGAAGGGACGCAACAGGGTGAGCAAGAAGAGAAGCAGCATGGTGAGCAAGAAGGCAGTCAACAAAGCAAGCAGGAAGATGGGCGATGGCGGGCAGGTATACTGGTGTGACAGTGGCTGTGGGTGGTGGGCATCCCAGCAGTGGCCCCTTCTCCCCTCTCCTCCCAGCACGGCAGCACTGGGGCCACTCCCATCGGTGGCTGCAGCCCATGGGGGCTGCAGGGGCTGGGGAGCAGCTGAAGCTGGGGGAGTCTGGTGAGCTGGGAGAGCTGCTGCCAGCCCCACCAACCCTGCCCTGCCTGGCAGTGGGTGATCAACCTCCCCTGAGCAAAGCTTTCCTTCCTGCCTGACATTTTCCTTTGTAGTGATGAAGCGTGTAGCCAAAGGAGCACTCATTGGAGCAGGGATTGGAATGGGTGAGGATCTGTTGTTGCATGACTACTGGGTTCGCTGCCAGTTTCCATCCTCAGGATAGCACTGAGGGAGCCCACTGGACTGGAGGGGGCCCGTGTCTGCTGGGTAGACTTTGGGTGCTGCTGAAAGGAGGGGGTCAGCACTGGCCTGTGCCTGGAAATGTGTCTGTGCCCACTGCTGCAGCCCTGCACGGCTCTCCTCTCATCCCCAGGAGGGGTTGTCCCCATCCCTCTGACACCTCTGTCCTTCCTGGGAGGCCGGATCTGGCACGGGTGGCAGGGGGGATGCTGGTCCCAGGGACCCCCTAAGGCTGTGGTGTCTTGCCTGCAGGAGTGGCACTCCTTACCAGCCCACCGGCCATCGCTGCCATGGGTCTGACGGGAACTGGCACAGCCATGAAGTCTTATGCTGCCAAGGCTGCCGCCAGCGCCATCTTGGCCGTGATGAAAGACGTCCTGCAGCCACTCGCCGAGCAGACGCTGCGGGGCGGCTGAGCCACATTGGTGTTTAAGAAGCACACCCCAAACCCTGCATTTCCTGAAGCAGAAACCCAGGTACAGAAGCTCACAAACCCAGATATTTTAATCGAATGGTATAGCAGCAGGGTCAGCTGGAGCTGGGTGCCCCAGAGAGGAACCCTGAATGAACTCCTTGGGCATTTTACCCTCCCAGACTGTGCCCCCACCCTTTGTGTGATCACCACGCGCCTTTCATGTGCCCTTTGGTCCAACGGTGCTTGGCCTGAGATCCTCCAGCACCTTCTGGCTGCCTGTTGGATTCCTTCACCACCTCCAGACAGGCCATGCCCTTGCCTAGCTGCAGCTGCTGCTGCTGGTTGTAGCCTTGAAGACTCCTTCTCTTTGGGTTACTTCTGGAGACCCTGTTGTGACTGAGCAGGTACAGGTCAGTAAACACTAGTGGAAATTTACAGGTTGTGGCCCAAGGCTTCAGCAGATCCAGCTACTCACTCCAAGGAAGTGAAGCTGAGCAGACAGCATAAGAAAGCTGACAACATTCGATCTCTGACCAATTCCATTTAAAACTTACTTCATCTGAACAAATAGTATCTCTTAACAGTGGGTTCATGCCCAGAGGGTGGCATGGGCTCATACGCTCGGCTTGCTGGGGAGCCAGACCAGCCCTTTAAACCATCACTTGTCTGAGGCGCCCAAAACTGTGGGGAAGAGACGTGGTAGGAAGGGTAAGGACTTGCTGGGTAGGGCACCAAAGCTGAGGTCACTGTGGGCCACGCAGGCAGGTGTGCAGGAGAAGCCCTTGTCTCTCTCTGCCCAGAGTAAGTCCTTGGCTACCTCTGCCTGGTGCTCAGCCCCTCAGCAGGCAGCATCGACTCTCCTGGGGCATCATGCAACTTGCTGTCTTTGAAGAGCCATCCAAGAATCATCTTCAGATGACAAACCCAAGTGAAGCCCAGAAGGTTCCTGAGCCCCAGGTTTCTGCCAGGCAATGTGGCAAGTGCCGGGAAGCCCCTGCAGACCCCTCCAGCCACTCTGCTGCCCTCTGATAGTTGCAGATCCGCTTGAGCAAGGAGCACATTGAAACCAATAAAGGTGGTTTACAGTGGTGCTGTCGTGTGGTTGTTGTGCTGTTGGGACCCAGGAACCCACCAAGCACTTTGGAATTCGCAGGGCTCCAGGAACAGACCCAAACTGGCAGCTTTTCTGTCCTGCACCAGCTCCCCTTGGACAGCCCAGACCCCGGCAGGGCTGTGAGAGGTTTGTTGTAAACCATGTGTCATCAGCTCTGTACGCGGGGACAGGTGACGGGGGACCGACACATGCCACGTGTCCAACACTGTCCCCAGCCTGGGTGAACTGGGCTCTCCCTGGCAATCAGCTGGGGTTCACTTAGTGTGCTGTCTGTAGCTAATCACCTACAAGAACTGCATTAAGAGACAGCGTTAGTGGAGCAGCGGACACAGTATTTCCCGACCACCTCTTCACTTCACACACCATTGTTCTTAATCCCGTTTCCAATTTTCCCTGTCTCCTGAAGTGAACCTTTGCATCCCTGTGAGATCCAGCTCGCCTCACATGATGCTGTGAAAGTGTCAGATGCTACTACTACTAAACGTAGAAAATATTAAGCCTCCATGAAGAGAAACTCCCCTGCACCCCCAGACACTCCTAGGATGCCTGCTGGTGACCGTGGCTGCACCAGGGTGAGCCTGATTTTGGATGCTCCTCCTGGCTGCCGCTGGGAACATTTAACCAGCGCTTGCTCCAGTCCCATAAAGCCCCGGCTGCCGGGAAGTGCCGTGAGGAGCCTCCCCCTGCCCGGCCACCTCCTGCTCGAGCAGAACCCCCCACACCACAGGTTAATTAAACGCCGCGACAAGAACAGGGGCAAAACGAAAGCAAAGTGGCTTCCTGTAAATGGTCTGATCTAACGTCAGGGTGGTGTGGGAGGGGTTCTCTGTAGGAGCCCAAGCAGGAGGAGATTGATTTCCTGCTGTCCCCACTTGCTGCCCCCACCACCTTAGGAGGAATTTATTGTTCTTGCTCCCCAAAGGACCAGGCTCAGTCAGGACCCCTCAGAAGTCTCGCTCCAGGAGCCCCCCATTCCAGCCCACCATGGGTAAGCTCACGGGGTCAGGGGCCCCGCAGCAGCACAGTGGGGGACACACGGGGC
>JANIJG010014274.1:84580-94980 GCA_024611175.1 Megaceryle torquata | reverse complement strand
GGTGGAGTCACCATCCCTGGAGGGGTTTAAACAATGAGGAGATGTAGCACTTGAGGTTCACAGTCTAGTGGTTAGGGAGATGAAGGTTGGACTCGATGTTCCTAGAGGTTCTTTGCAACCATAATAATTCTGTGATTCTATGGATGGGTATATGGATAATTTACAGTTAATTGCTTGCACTTCAGTTCTATGTAAAATGTGCACGTCCCCATGCAGACTGCCCAGACTACAGGTGTCATGGTGACATGACAAGTGAGCACCATGCACCTGGGAACTCCTTGGCTTTACCTGGGAAAATACGAAGCAATTGCCAGTGGCCAGTGGGCTTCCCAGGGAAACACTACTGTTTGCCACTGGGGTAAAGCCACACCTCCGTTCCTGCACTTCCTCATTCATGTATTCCATAAGGAAAGCAAGAGTAGGGAAGAAATTTCCCTTTTTTGCCATCGGGTGTTACACGTAGCTTAATTCATCTCAAATTCAGGTCTCCCTAAACCAACAGTCTAGCTGTTAGTGCCTTCCGTTTCACATGGCTTTTTTTGTGTTGTTGTGGGTTTTTTCATCAGATCCAATTCATTGCAGGTTTTCAAGCCCTAGCTCTGTCGTCAGTAACTATTTATCAGTGACATCCCTAGAGGTGGTTCTCCTAACTGAGAAAAGTTGTCTACCAGCAGGTTACGGAGTCCTTTGTATTTGCCTGCATCCCACACAATGTCCCAAAGTATTTTTTCAGTGCAAGCTCTTTTTGCAAAAGCAACAGATTGACTGCATGAACTGAAAGTTATTTTTTTCCCCCAGCTAAACACATCAGAATTTATGCTGTTCTGTTTAGTCTACATTTACTATACAATTAATAGTGTAAGCCTGAGATGTGAAACACTGCAAGATATGTAGCTAAAATACGCCAGCTGTTCATACAAGTTTACCCTGCAGGTTTTGGTATATAATCAGTTCTCCACTACTAGCCTAAGAACGGGTGGCAGGAAGGGAGTCCTCATCACTACACCTTTAGTCCACCAGGTTAAAAATGTAAGAGCCCCACCACAATTTGCATAGCCAAGGCTATGCAGAAGTCCAGAACTCTGGTGAGCTTTCTCCTTCACCCTGTGCACCTACACCCGAGAATTATGTTTGCATATATTATTAGAGTAAAGATTTGGTGAAGTCCCAGGACTGTCAGGTGCTCCACAATATCGTAATTTTTTCAGTGCAAAATAAAAGCAGGTCATATTTATACACTGTAGTAGAAGGATGAGAGGGAAGGTAAATTTCAGAGTTTTTTCCCTTCTTTGCCATAAATCCAGCCAGGAAAATGGTAACTCAGCCAAAGAATGTAGCATCCCTTTCTTCCCAGAAATATTTTCACCTCTTTCTCTAGTCTCTGACTTCCTATTCATTTCCACTCCCAACTCCTTTTTTCAGCAAAACCTTCTTTTGTTCTACCACTTTTATTTCATATGTAACCACCCTATTTGGGCTGATGAAAGGCGTTTCGGTCTTGTCAGTAAGAGAAAGCTGAGGGAGAGATGAGGGATGACCAGGGTTTCAAGCAGAGATGAGCTGGCATGTCAGTAAGCAATGAAATGTATTGGACAAGTTTCGCATTGTCAGTGGGACAGTTAAGTGGGCAAAGAACCAGCTGCTTTCAGAATATGGGGGAAAACTTAAAGGTGGCATTTGATACTTCAGGTAGTGTCTGACAAGACTAATTCTGGTCTTTTTTTTTTTGTCAAAACTCTCCAGCTGATAGCATTTCTTTACAAACCTTGCATACTGCACAGTGCCGGGGTTTTTTTTCCAGTACTTTTTTCCCCCAGCAGTCACATCCTCAGGGGCTGGCACCCAATTGCATCTAACTTTCGACAGAGGAAGGCCCCTAGAGGATTTACATCGACTGTGAGCGCAAGTAAGCAAAAAAGGGCGAAAGACGTGATGACATTAGTAAGCAGCATATCCACCAGGACCGCAGTGCCGGCTCTGGGGAAGGCCCTGGGGTTGCTCGAGGTGAAGGTGGCAGCAAGCCTGCCTCTCGGGTGCCGCCGCTGCACTCCCCCTGCCCCGGTGCCGTGCCAAAGCCCTGGGGGCAAGCGCCCGTTCCCGGGCGCTACGGGGAGGGATCTCCAATGCCCCGCACCGGCCGCGCTCCTCGGTAGCCCCCTTCCCATTTTCACGTCCCTCCCGCCCCCGGTGAGGCGAGCGTCACCACCGCCGGCTATTCCCACAGCAGCCAGTCTGCCGGGGCAGGGAGCGGATTCTCCTCATCCCGCGGACGAGCGGCTACTCCCGCCTGGCACGGCACGGCACGGCGCAGCACTCGTCCCTCCGCATCCCCGCTGCCGCCCTCCCCTCGCACACTCACCGGGGCGGCTCTGTCCTCCCTGGCGATGGGGCAGTGTCGCGGCGCGGCGCGGCACGGCGCGGCACGGCACGGCCCGTCGAAAGTTTGGAGGCGGTGGCCACCGCATGCCGGGGGTGGGGGCGGGACGGGGCGGGGAGGCCCCGCCGCCCAGGGAAGGGCTCGGGCGGGGCTGTCGGTGCTGTCGGTGCTGCTGCAGCTGCGGGAGGGCGGAGGAGCGGGTGGGACGCGGCTCCTCCCGCGGAGTTCCGGGCGAGGGGAAAGGGGTTCCGAGCCGCGGTTTCGTGATGTGTCGGCTGCGGCAAACTGCGGAGGCAAGAGCTGTAGCGCTGCCGGCCTGAAAAAGGGCGTATGGAGGAAGGGGGATTGTGCCAGGTCCGAGCTGATGTACGTGCCTCACGCCTTGAGCCTGTTTCCTCGTTTTCCCGGTCCCTAAACTGCCTTCTGGAGCGGTGTAAAGGGGATGCTTTTGCTCCAAATAACTACTGAAAGCCTTGGTTACAAGCACCCCAGCTTAGACAGATCTGGTGTTGCTCATAAGACGATGTGGCGGATAGTGCCAGAGCAGGTGTAAAGGTCAATAAAACATTTGCATATTCTGTCAAGAGAAAAATAAGAGATTGCATATTTATTGACGAGGCTGCAATGGTAAAGACGACAGCTACTGTATTTATTTAGTTCTATATTCGTTAACCTTCCAAGAAAAGGTCTCTTGCCAGTCAGCTTAACTGAGGACTAGCTCCAGCCAGCATCGCTGCTCTTCTGGTGGGATCTAGCTTTGTTAAATCCACCAATGGGTTCTACTTAGTGTTTTGCTGTGTGTTTGATGCCTCTGTCCTGGGCATAACTTCTGAGGTTCAGTGAAGTGTCTTCTCAGTGCATAGTTGGACAGATTGATTCACTGAATGGTGTTTCAGCCCTAGTTGTTACTCCCAAGAACATAAACCAGGAGACTTTGCTTACTTTGTGGCTAAAGCACTGGTGCCTGGACAGTTTTCATCCCAAACCTTACAAAAGCTGCTACCCAGAACAGGAACGCTCCTTTCTGTCACTTAGGTAAATTTGCATTCATATTTTGGGTAGTTTCGAGGCCCAACAACCTTATCTTCCTTCTTCTGTCCTCCTTTTCTTCCAAAGGACACTCCAAACAAGAGCTCTTCCTTTGTTGAAGGTAATGCTCCTTGCTTCCGTTATAGCTCAGTACTATGCCCTTATCAGAGGACAGAGTATCAAGGAGTAACTTCAGTGATTTCCAGTTGGTTTTGAAATTCAAAACATTTTGAGATCCCCCTAATTCAGGTTATCTCTTCAGGAATGGCCTTGCCCTTAGTCCTTCAGCACTTCTGAGACTGTTAATTTTATGCTCCTAGCTTGTTGTAAAATAGATTTGTTTGATGACTAAATAAAGAGCCAGGCTCTTCAGTTCTCCTGCCCGTTTTATTTCATTTCCCAACTCAGTTTAGTTGTAGGATTTATTTTTTGGTCTACCAGCAGATATAAGCCATGAGTTTTAGTAATTATTTAGTTTTAGTAATTATTGCACTTATATAATATATAACTGTAACAGTCTGCAATTCTTCCCTTTCCTTCTCTTACAGATGGCAAATAATGGTGTTTCACTCATCTCAGGAGTGTTGCTGTTGTGCTCTACTATGCACATTTTTTCTAGCTTAACATATACTTTAACTGCTCCTAATATCTTGGAGAGTGTAGTGAAATGCTACCAGTCTTTACTCTCTGTCCAGGTGAAATCAGAAAAGGAACCCATAGCTAAGGAACAGCTGTTCCTTACTTCCAAACTTCTGGAGGAAGTCAGGAATATGTGCAGGTTCCTAGAAGCAGTTAAGCCAGTGAGGGTTGGCTTCCCATGCAAGGGGAGAAAGTGTTATTTCCTGTTGCAAGGTGATTCTGTGTTCAGGGAAAAATTAAACGCTTAGTGGAAATGCATTTCCAATAAACAGCGGCAGTTTTTATTGCTCATAAAAGAGTGGCAGTAAAGGGCCCCATAAACACCACCTTGAACCAAAAGCCCATGAAAACAAGGGCAGAAAGAGTCAAATAGCAAATGGGCTGTTCAGTACAAAATGTGCTGCTGGGTGACCACCTCCAAAGCATCTATGAATACTTTTCTTTGTATGCGCTTAAATTGCCGTCCCATAAACCATGGCAAGCCATGAGTCATTGAATCACAGAACCATATAGGTTAGATGGAACCTCCAGAGGTCTTCTCATCCCACCTCATGCTCAGAGCAGGTCTAGATGTGGCATATTACCCTAGGCTATATACTAGACAGGTTTGAGTATTCCCAAAAGGAGAGATAGCTGCCCTAGCCCATCCCATGATTTGTCAGCTCTCATAGTAAGACAAAATTTCCTTGAACCAAGTCATAGTTTCCCATATTCCAGTTTGTACCAAATGCCTCTTGTCCTATCTCTGTGTTCCTCCTGTTGTACACAGGAGATAGATTTTCCTTTAGCCTTCTTTACAGCTGAAGAAACTTGGTTTCCTCAGCACCACCTTGAATGTTATATATGGTCCAGCCTCAGTCATCTTGGTGGCCTTTTGTTGGACTTATTCCAGTTTGCCAGTGTTTTTTGGAACCCCAAACTGGACCCAGTATTTCAGAAGTAATCTCACAACCGGTGAATAGAGGGGAATAGTCACTTCTCAACCTGTTGGCTACACTCTTGGAATGTCTTGGTACAGACTGCAAGTTAGACTGTGTAAATTGGCTTGCACTAAATAAATGAGCTATGTGAACTTTAAATTGCAGCTTTCTATTTAAGGCAAACCTATAAATGAGCTTTTACTGTGAATATGTATACATACTAAGGTGAACAGATAGTTTAGCTTAACAACTTTAAAAAAATATCTGTTGGACATATGTTGTTTCTGCTGTAGATCACACTTAGGGATGTATGTCAGGGTGTAGGAAATTTGATATACATAGCTTATCTCCAGTTCTATCTGTTCAACTGTCTTTAATGTTAGAAAATAGTTTTGTTAAGTTCTGTCCAATATAGACTTTCTCAGAGGGAATAATAAGCATTTCTGCCAGCTCTTCACAAGTCTACCAGTTCTCAGGAGAAAAAAAAAGGTCTGCACATAGTAGCCAGACTTGAAGCATTAACGGCTTTTGTTTTTATTATAGAACTAGGAAAGAGCTGCTAGTCTTTGTCCACAAGCTGTCCAACATCAGATTTGCTGGAGTGGCAAATAAGGCTTGATGAATACCAACAAGGCAGAAGAGGCATCAGTTCTCCTGTCCCCTGTCCCCAGACAATGTTCTCCTTATTTCATTTACCATAAGGAGTGAATATAAAAGAAACCACTGCCCCTTGAGCACTGACCTTTAAAAGCAGTGCTGTGCTGCGTGCCTCTCACTTGAGCCAAACTCCACCAGTCCTTAATCACACAGATTTTCCTGGAGTGAGTCAGGTTTTAGGGAATGGAGCACTCTACGTAATACGGACTGTCCTTTAAAACACAAAATGGAAAAAAACCCAATAATAACTGAAAACATGACCTGGAGAGAAACTGTGTGTTGAATCTTTTATATGGTGCCAACATGGAGATCATATAGTATAAAATTATACAGGACAAAGATTTTTCTTGCTTAAAAGGCCAGAACTAAAGTGTATAAGTAGCTAAAGAATGGAGGTTTTACTTATATGGATCTGTGAACATTTTAAAATAAATTTATAAACTTCTCATTTGTATTCACTCCCTTTTGGTTTAGATTCAGCCTCAGAGGTTATAATTCTTCCTATCTCACTTTTTCAAACAGAGAAATAAAAATAACTATATGTGTAAATAAGTGTAATCAATCTACCTTAGATGACTAAGGGGATAAATACATGCCAGCAGGGAATGTGAGAAATCAGTACCAACTTCAAATTGCTAACGGCATTTCACAACTAGTACTGGATGAACAATCGCTTCAGTGCATCTAGTTCACAAAACTAATACCACCAAAAGCTCAATTCTACCGCCTGTTTGCTCACAGACTCTGACTGAGTTCACCACCATTTCCACATAAGACAAGGCTGCAGAACTGAGTGCCGTGTTTCAGACTGGGCTTCTCAAATCATCTAGTGCATTGCCATACACTCCTGTCACTCAAAGAAAGTTAAAACTGTCAAGTCAAGTAGCTCAGACAAGAAATGACAGGTTTCAATTTGCCAATTTAACACCAACATAGCTGTTTGTGTTTGCATAACTATGATACAGTCTTTAAGTAACTAATCACATTATTGTTCTTTAAGGTCCACTGCTTCACTGGACTGCTTCAAATTTTCAATGCTTATGTGCTGAGTACATGCTTGGTATTTCATTATATTCTGAGTATATATTTCACCCTCTTATTCATGGTCTCTATCAACATGCTGGCCTCTCTCTGCAGAGAATGTAGAAATTGTCATTTCTTTGGAGAGTTTTCTATGGTCTTTTCATTACTAGACCTCAACCAGAAGTACTGAACTTTTATTAAGATCTACTTTCTGTCATCTGGAATTCCAAGATCCTGACCAAACATTTAATTGGATTTAAAAAATACAAAGAATAAACGATTTTACTGTACTCTTTGTTGCTCACATTTTAGACTTTTTTTCCCTTAAAGCTTATAAAATCCTCTTTTTACTTAATTCCATTTCCTTTTAAACACAGAGATTTCTGTAAACTCTGAAATGTAATGTGGACAGTGACACTTCATTAAAGTATTTAAAGTTTGGTATACAACCAGTTGTTGCCATTTCTAGAGTTTTTAGATGTTCCTGAAGCAAGGATACTCTCTTTATTTTTAAAGCATTCATTATGGAAAAAAAAATTCTCACATATACCTTAGAGCTTGAATATCATGCACACTTCAGTCCTCAGTGTTTGTTATCTTGGAAAGCAATTTATCTCTAATGGTTTCCAAAAGTGAGTCAAATGTATCTGCTCACTTGTACATCAGTTAGTTCTAATTCTGAAAATCCTTGACTGTCACAAGTGGCAATGCCACTTACCATTTGTTTTGCCTAAAAATTATTCTGGTAACAATTTTGAAAAGTTATGAGTGTTCATAAAACTTCATCAGATGGTCTTCAAGATCAGTTTTCAACTTGCTGATGAAATCTGTGGAAGTACTGAATGAATTGTCTTTGAGACAAAGCTGGAAGGATGAAAACCTTTGTCCTGAACACATTCCCTCCTCTCCAAGTCACATATCTTACAATACAGCAAACTGATCATAAAGTTTATGTACATTCTCTTCTCTTTGTAGAGACTGCATAGCTCATGCAGCAGGCTCTGCATGCAGACTCTGCATGAAATATATTTCAATGAGCTTATTTTTCAAAAATACCCATATGATTTTTCTTGTCACAATTTGATACTCTTCTCATAAGAAAGGAACTTTCTCAGGTTGCTCTTAAGTGCAAGGAAATGTGTCCTCTTTTATCCCTTGCTCAGCCAGCCTAGATTAAGATCTAGATAATTTTTGGTAGGGTTGGCATCTAGGTTCTGAAGAGATGTGTGAAGGAATCAATGTGGATAGCATAACCTATCACAGATTAAATTACTTTCTTGAGCAATGGCATCCATGAATGAAGACAGCCCTTCTGATGGTATACATCACAATGCCACCTGATATGTAGTGCCATGTAAAATATATCATGTTCGTTGTATGCTGAACTATAAGATGAAATTAAAAGCAATTTCCAGTAATTTATGGAACTGTGTCATTTGACATCTTTTCACTCACAGTCCATGAGACAGTGATACAATTGCTAAGAGACAAGTATCCTTCCCACATGTTGTTGAAAATGAATGAGTCCTCCTAAGTTTTCAGCACATATTTCAGCTCATTTTTTCACATTTACACAGAATTTACAAGCTGTGCTAAACCACTCACTAGCTTAATCCAGAGTTATTCTGTGCCTCTATGAGGCATTTTACGGAATAGTGCCATTCAGTAGCAATACGTGGCATTAAATTAATGGATTTAATTTGTAAGCACTTTTTGTCCTTGAGAAACTACTTTGCTTGCTGAAGAAGTGTAAAAGGAATGCTTTCCATACTTATTATAAATTCAAGTAATTTTAAAGATAAAGTACTTACTGTTTCTTTTGTGCACTCTGTCACAGTTTTGGAACTTCTGAAGGGTATCTGTTCTAGGCTAAATGCAGCAAACTGCTACAGTCCTCTTCTGAAGCTGTAGTCATATGACTCCTATGCTAACATCCAGAAATGTTTGTTTCAGCTGCTCCATCTTCTTCCTTGCTGAAACACCGACAGGATACTTTTCTATTACAGGTGCCACATCTACTCATACGGTGAAACTTTATTGTCCCATTTTTGACCGATGGGACTGTTTGTGAACTAGTTAAGCTTGTCAGTCTAGCTTCACATGGTTGAAAAAGTGCTCTGATACTTTTATAAAGAGTCTGCCTCCCACTCAGAACTGAACTGGCAGTTTTCTAAATGAACTCTTCGTTTTCCTTTGTAATTGCCCATGATTCACACCCACATTTTGCAGAGATTGATTGCATTTTAATTGCTAGGGATATTTTAGGATGGAGGAGAGGAGACGGGAAGAGGCTTGGGAAAAAAAAAGTGGGTAGGGGTTTGGCATGTGTGGAAGTCTAACTGTTCTATGATTGCACACAACTACAAGACCAGCAGCCAGAGCACCATCTGTGCACACAGTTTATCCATACCGCCCAGCTTCAGCACAAAGGAATGTGTCAGCTCCTGCTTTTCCAGATCAGCTGAAAACCTCCTTTGTGCTCCAGTGAAATTCTGCAATCATTCCCTGAAGATCTAATCCCTTTGCCCAGCACGTCTGACTGGCACAAGTTTCTTTAATCAAGAAGCTCTACATGCAGCACTGCTTTTGCAGGTTGGAGCAGGAAAGGTTCAGCTGCTCTTCCGTGTCACATCTCTGCCCTGTTGAGCTGCAGAACAATCATCTCAGCATCCTGGAGAATGGTAAGAGATATATGATCCTCTGTAAAATGTAAAAGCATCTCAAGAGGCTTTGTGTGGCTGTCAATGGTGGAGGTGTTTGCATCTGAGCTAGTTGTCCTGGACTTCCTTTGTAGTCAGGAGAGAGCTACTTACTCTAGCCAAGGGCATTTAAAACTTCATTCATCCACTCCTAAGACAGATGCTTATGTTTGGTTAGATGAATTGCACCCTAAATAGTGTCAACTGCTTACAAGACCTTCTCTTCCTATAGTGAGAACCTCAGAAGCTAGTTCTTTGTACACTGCAGGTACCTACATTTCAGTGAAAGGAATTCCTTCTGTTGCTCCTGGTATTATGTAAATTTTCTCACCATCAGTATCTGGACTGGAATCTAGTATATGAATAGTTGTTCCCTAGACCCTTAGAGGCAATTAAGTACACAAATTACACAGGATTTGGGCCTTAATGCTTTCCAGATTGTACTGAATTTGTCCTTATAGTATCTCTGTGTGATATTCCCCTTGTTGTGCACAAGTTCTGGAGGGGGCTTGTCTGCATGGGGAAACTGGCCAAAATAGCTGTTCCAGAAATGTTCCTGATACAGAGTCCTTTTCTTCTAAATATAACTTACTGTGTTCCAGAAATAAATATCTATACAACAACACCAAAATTGTCAAACACAGGGGAAAAAAAAGAAATGGTTATTTTCATCTGTAAACCCATACTGACCCCCATAAAAGTTTTTGTCATGTTGGTAATCCTACATTTTCACACAGCTCTCTAATTCTTTAGTTAATAGTGTAGATGATGGCAGATTTAGATGGATTTGCCATTACATGAAGTTAATACCATACATTCCTATCAGCAGGTTCCAGTGAGAAGATTCAGGAAAAGCAGGTTTCTCTATAGATTCCACAACAGAGTTTTGTCAGGTGAGTAGAGACCACTCTGCTCCTGTGTATCTCCACAGATCCTGTCTCTCCCTGGCTTTTCTATTATGTAAAAAAACAAAAAACAAAAAAAAAAAAAAAAAAAAAAAAAATGCAAAAAAACAAACCTATTTGGCGGCACTAACAAATTCACCCCTCCGATTTT
>JANIJG010014274.1:62018-78605 GCA_024611175.1 Megaceryle torquata | reverse complement strand
TGAATCTCTTTTTTTTTTCTTTTTTTTCTTTCTTTTTTTTTTTTTTATTATTATTATTCCTAGGAGAGTAAGAGAGCAAATCAAGGAGGGGGAAAAAAAATCTCACAGACTGATTGTCTGGCGTTTGAATTAATGGGTGGCAATTTGCTCTGCATATAATTTACAATCTGTATGTCCCAATATATAACAGCAATAGTAAGACCTAAAATCAGTTATTCTCTAACTGCTTTTAAATTTAATTTGCTGTTGCTTGCATCAGCCTGAACTTAGCTTGGTATATTGTAGCCACACACAGGGAAAACAACTCCACTTTGCTATAATTAAGGATGGGAATTTACTTCTATTTAAAGGTGCTCTAAAAACCACTGCTTATTTCAAACACTGTGAAATTCGTGGGTGTCCAGACAGTGTAGTACGGTGTATTAGTGTTGAAATCTGGGATCACATGAGCTAGAGGTTGCTGAAGAACAATACCTCAAGGCAGATTTTTTTTTGTTTTCTTGTTTGACAGATCCCTATAACATGCTGATGACATTGTCTCTGGACAATCAAATCATAATTCTGATCATGCTTGATTGATCACAGTTGCTTGACATTTCCCATTGCTAGCAAAGAGTGCTCACTACCCAGCATGAAGTAAGGAATCAAAATTTGAAAGCCAGAATTCTCTAAAACCAGGCTAAATATCTCACCATGCGCCTGCAGCACTCCCTGCATCTCACAGCAAATTCAGCTGAAGCAACTTGAGCCGTTCTCTGAGCCTGTTTTCAGTTTCAAGAGGGACTGAGTAAGGGCTGCTGGGATGCACAGCTTAACTCCTCCATTCTGTTTTCTTTGAGTTTTTTTCTGTGCTAGGTGTTCTGGAAATATAATCATAGACCTTCCTCTGTCGTCAGCCCAAAGATATTACATCATTGCCATGAAACATGATACAGAATACAGTTAAACTGTCCAGGAGCAAATCCTGAGGCAGAATAGAAGCACCTCTAGTGGTGTAGATTCCAAAATGTTTATCCTTCATGTTCTTTTTTCACAAATGCCTTTGGGATCAACACTGACAAAAACCTGTTTTGGTATTCACAGGGGAAAATCCAATAGCATGCAGTACTTAAATCACCTCTGAAGGCTCACTAACCTTGAGACTGTCAGATATGACTGACAGAATCCCCACCAGTGGCTGCTTCCCTTAAATCATCATTGCAGAGACCTGAGTTAGCTTATGCATGCTATCATAGAATCATGCAATCATAGAATCATACAATCATAGAATGTACTGGGTTGGAAGGGACCTTTAAAGGTCATCTAGTCCAACCCCCCTGCAATAGGTAAGGACATCTCCAACTAGGTCGGGCTGCTCAGAGCCTCAGCAAGCCTGGCCTTCAGTATCTCTAGGGACGGGGCCTCCACCACCTCTCTGGGCAACCTATTCCAAAGATCTATCACCCTCACATTAAAGAAATTTTTCCTCATGTTTAACCTAGATCTGCCCTTTTCTAGCTTCGAGCCATTACCCCTTGTCCTGTCACTACAAACCCTTGTGAATAAACCCTCCCTTGATTTCTTGTAGGCCCCTCTCAGGCACTGGAAAGTCGCTTTACAGTCCCCCTGGAGCCTCTTCTTCTCCAGGCTGAACAACCCCAACTTTCTCAGCCTGTCCCCATAAGAGAGGTGCTCCAGCCCTCTATTCATTTTTGTGACCCTAAGTCACAAAAGTGAAGTCAGGTGGTGAACATCTGTGTGTGTGTTGTCCCCCCCACACACACTTTCTGAGCTTTCCTCCAGATTTACATCCCCAGCAGCACTGGCATGGTGTGTTAGGAAGGTGTCAAGAGCACACGTTTTTACATCCTTGACGATGCTAAGCGAGGGAGATGGCTGGCTCTTGGGCAGCATCTACTCACAGACTCAGCAGGTCATACAGGGTGTGAGTTTCTTACATCTCTCTGTTCCCTAGCTAATCTTGATTCAGCAGTGTCCATTTGTGGCAATCCCAGTCTGAAACCTAAGGAAAGATCAGTAAATCTGTATTATCCTTACAATCAATTTGAAACTTGATTTTCCCTTTTCTTCTCTCTCCATGAGCCCTGAGCCACAGTTTTCTCAGTGTGTCAATATATAACCAATGTGCAATCATCCCCATATTCCTTCCTTTGATTTCTTCTTGTCTTCTCCTCTATTACAGATGGTTTTTATCATTCTTGCTTCACCTTTAAATGACTGATGAAATATACAGGCTTTTTTCAAACAGTGCAGTTTTTTACATGAGCCATAACATGATGTACCTCTCTGATCTACTTCCCTCATAAGGTAAGATACTCTGTGCATCTTGGAAAAAGAAAGAAAAGATGCATGTAAAATAGCTTTTGTCGATATAAGGGGGAAAAGAAACAGTTCTGTTATAAAGGACCATTAGCCAAGCCGTCTGTGATTGCTGAGTATTCAGAAGCAAACTGTACAAGTAGACAGATTGCATGCATGCACATACATGAAATAGTTGTCGTCTTTTTTTTTTTTTTTTTTCAGTTCTTTTTGCTTTTAGGCTAAGGAAAAACATTGAAATCTGCAAAGTTGAAATTCAGGCAGAGGCAGAGCCAGCTTTGGCAATTCTTGTAATGTTATTGCAAGTATCATAACTGTTAATGTTTTCTCTTCAAGCCCCAAATGCTAACAGCGAGAAATTGCAGAGGAATATTCATTGTTAAGTACATTTTGAGCTCTTCTGTTCTTATGGAAAGGATTGAATGAGAAGCATAGACTAAAGAATAAAATAGAAAGTAAATTAAAAATGCAAGGCTTAAAACCTTACAACTTTAAACGTCTGATGTTTTTCCAACAGTATGAATTTTGAAGATGGGATTAGCAATACTGTGCATCACAGATTTAGTGCAGATGAAGAAAATGGACCTTTTAGGCACAGTAATTAAGACTCAGGAAAGTGCTCTCCTGTCTAAGAATTACCTTAATTTTTTATGTTTAGGTACTGTTCTGATTTAAGACCTTTCTATGTTTACAGTCTGAACAAGACTCTAAAAAAGTTATTTACTTTCCAATATTAGACTCAGTTATGAAGACAGTATCCATGACAGTGCTGAGATTTGTGTCTACCAACTTTAAACCTAGAACAAAAGTTTTACTCAGAAATTAGAAAATTCTGAAAATTCAGCTTATAATGATAATGTTGCAAAAAAAATCTTTCTCTCTTAATAATCTCTCATTGCTCTTTCTTGCAACTTTACTGTTATACTAATTTTTCTGACTTCAGAAGAAAGCAATTTATTTCTAATAATTTACGTGACAGTTCCAGCATGTTTATCACCAGGCAGTAGGCAGATCTGAAATATATCAGTGAGTTTATTTTGCAAGCCATCTGTAAACACTTCACTGATAGACAACGGCACAGTTTTAAACCATCTTCACAAATTGCTTCAGAGTGCAGCATATTCTTAAACTCTTTCACTACTGCACCTTGGCATAGGCCAGACAAACTGAAAGACCTGCCTGATATAGGTTATCAGAGTTCACTGCATCTGTGCTGGGTCAGGATTGTTAGGACTTCCAAGAAACACATAGTTTTCATATGTGGAGTGATGCCTATTTAATACCCCAGGAAAGCAGTCAATCAACTACTGCTGTGCTCAGCTGCTTCTGGGCAGGGATTCTCCTGTCTCTGGTCCAAGAGGTGTTAATCATTCAGTTGGTCCATTTCCCAGACTCTTCTTTTGAGATACCTTTAGCATCAGCTGTGAAATAGATGTTCTACAAACTGCTGTGCAGTGCACTAGTCCTTTGAAGGAGGACTCCTGGCTGCTTCTTGAGCTCTCAGTGGGGGTGAAGTCTACTTTATTCTTGGACTCTGAGCACTTGTAAGCCATACTTTAGGGATAACACTTCATCCCCCTTTCTACAATGCTTTCCTTACAAGGGTCATCCTCCAGATCACACTGTTTCCCATTAAGACAGCAATATTTGTTTCAGCAGTGATGATGACTACTAAAGGAGACACAGACTGAGGTAAATGCTGGTAGTAGAAGTTCTTTGCATTTACACTAACAGACCTGCCCCAGACTTGCACCTCATCTCTCCTCAAGAATTGTCTATGAATGTGGACATTTGAAATAGGCTCAGACTGGTGCTTGTGGCTACCAGCAGTAAGATATGTGGAATATGATAATTTCTTTTATAGTTGTGCTTGTCCTTCCAGCCTTTGGGAAACATTATATTTGTTGGAGGCTAAGCTTGCCCTTATGGACTCAACAAGACCATTTTTATCCCTTTCAGAAATGGTGATATTTGGCAGTACTTCATATCTCTTTGTTATATGGAGTTTATCAACATCTATAAAAATGGAGACAGAAACAATTCCACCAGACTGGGCAACATATCAGAAGTGTTTATTGCACTTTATGGTGTCTGAGAAGAATGATTCAAATAAAAATCAGAATGACTCTCAGAAGAATGAAACTAGCTTAGTTCATTTTTGCACAGGAAAAAGCCAAAATCAAATAAATAACTGTTAAGCATAACACTGTAATTGCTTGTCTAGTAATCTATACTCTGGCTGAACTCCCACTGGCTTAAGGTTATTTGTCGTGCAATTCATTTAACAGGGCCTTCATCACAAAAATGCTTTAGATAACAGCAAGGACAAGTCAGGAGATAGTGGTGGCCTCTTAAAAAAAAGACTATGCAAAAATGTGAGAAAGAAATGAGTAATCTCAAGGGAAATCAAAAGAGACATTTGTCTGACACTAGAATTAATTATAAATAAACCAGAACACAAACAACATAAATGAACCCAAATTTCCTTAACGTATAATTCAAAGAGTTAATTAGATGCAAAACCCCACTGTATGTTTATTCTGTGTGTACTTGGATCTCTGTGTATGATAAGTACGCTCTAGCTGGGAAGTAACAGTAATACCTTCACTTTATTATTCTTTTTAAAAGAGGTGTGTACCTTCAAGTTACCATTCAAGTCCACACTTTTTTAATATTTCATAGTTATGATGCAAAATATGGAACACTGAATATTTCTGATTTCTTGAACTGGCCATGAAGTAAGAACTTTGATGTTGTAGTAGATTGTGTGGAGCACATTAAAGAACAGCTACTTTGGGCCTTATCCCAAAGGAAATGGAAGTTCTTGGAGATCTTTATGTTGATTTACAGGGAGAGTAAGTCTGGAAATTAGTACCATTAATATGAAGGAATAATAGAATGAAATAACGAGTAATAATCATGCATGATTACTGAATAGAGCTGAGTAATTCACCTATATGGTGTTATGCTATGTTTCTGTTTCTTAAAGTATACCACTTACACTATTTTCACCTTTTTATTGCAAGGCTGGAATAGTAGGGAAAAAAAGAGTCACTGATGACAGCTTTCAGAGGGCCACTGCATCCCAGTAAGAGATGTTAAACTACTTTAATGGACATCATTTAGGGCCTCACAATGCATTTTTAGAAATACAGGTGCACCTATATACATATAACATGCAGAGAACAAAGTATTTCTAATTTATGTGAGAACTCAGATTTTGTGAGGTCAAAATATGGTTAGATAGATCCACCCCTCAATTAATAAATGTTGTTCTGCAAAGGTTTCCAGGGTATAATTCCTCAACCAGACCCAGCCTTGCCCAGACTAACAAAACAACATTCATTGAACTGCAGAGCAGGAGGTTTAATTGTTCCAACCTGAAAGAGTGATGATGGGAGAGCTACAGATTGGTTGACTTGAAGGAAATATGTGCCCAGCCTATGACACATGACACTGCACAGCTACCTGTGGAGACAGTTATGATCTATAAACTGTTCTCACATTCAGTGGTCCTAATAGTGACCACTTGTTTCTCTTCAAGCATATTGCCTTGAACCAGAGGTCTAAAGGTTTGATGGTCCCTCTGCAAACAGTGAGTGATCTTTTGCACTGCCTTTGACAGTCTGCAGTACAGAAAAAAATTCTGTTATGCACTTTCAGTTATTCTTCATGACAGAGAATTTGTATTTAAGGATTACAATTTATAGGCTTTCCAAATGTGTGTTTACCAAATGCATTTGAAAGGTTATCATTCCCAGCTGCCTGTCCTTTCTTTCTGCCAGAGGTTATTACTCCTACAAGCAGAGACAATTAAATGGCTGGCACATTACGTGCACTGTACATGGCCTGGTGCATCGATTTCAGTTTACATCGTTAACTGGATGGGTTATGAGCATGGTGGCAGAACACCTTGACTTATCATCCCTGCTGGAAATAGCTGCAGTGGTTAAAATGCTTATCAGTTCCCACAAGTGATAGCCAAATCCTGCAGGTACTGAGGACAAAGCCCTATATCCCACCCACGTAGGGTGCTGAGGGTTGCTACAATGCACTCTTTCCCACAATGTCCTTCCCACTCTTTAGAAGAGGGCAGGATAGAAGTGAGGGGCTTACAGTGTCGCTCTGCCAGCACAGATAACCCTGGCAGTTGGGAGAGGGCTAGGCACACCCAGGTTCACTGGGCCTAGGAGGAGTCCTCTTGAGAAACTTTCTATTTGGGAGTTCAGTCAGCCAAAGAGCTAAAACTGGACGTTTGGGAAAAAGCCTGGAGGGGATTTGGAATGCCCAGTAATGTGCTGCAAATTTTAACTTTTAAACAGGGCAGTGACCTGTAGGAACCACACTGTGCACCTAGAAGACAATCCCAGGAGACACCAAGTCAAACAAAAAAACCAGAAAGAAATTGTCGTGAGGGACAAGTTCTAAATGGGAAACTCTCCCAGGATGGCTACTTTCCTAGCTTCACTGTGGAGCCCAAAAGCATCACAGCCTGAAACACATTGTGTATTCTCTTGAGTGAAGAGGAATGCAGCTTCAACATCTGCTTCAGTTCTGCAGGGGAAGGGACTGAACAGTTATGTCCTACATGCCAAAGGGACTAGGTCACCTCAGGAGTGCCGTTGTGGAAGGTGCACACCCCTTCTCTTTTGTCTGAATAATGCGTGTTTGAGAATGACTAGTCTTAACTGATATTTTGTGTTGTTAGTTTGTGAATACATCTGGATATCCTTGGCACACCTGCAGTTGTGTGAATGCCAGCCAGCAAGAAGCAACAAGGGGCTGCTATGAATATCAGCTGTATGTAAATACCTTGGTGGTGAGGAAGCAGTTACTTGGAATTTCTAATAAATTTTTAATAACAATTTAATTTTGAAAGTAGACCCCCTGAATTTGTAAGCAGGATCTAGATTCCGTGGTGGATTTGCCCTTCTTTATCTGGAGGCATTTAAAAATCTATCAGTGAATCAGTGGGAGTTAGGGGCCTTGATGTCTTATGTGCTGGTTTCCATCTGGAAGCGTCTAAACACCTTTGTAAGTCTGGGCCACACTGAGTTCTTTGAACCATGCTGAACTGTGAAGTTTTCCACAGACAGACATGACTGTGCCTGAGCAGAGAGGTTTTAGAAAGGAGGAAAAAAAACAAATGGTGTTAGTGACATCAGAAAAACCCTTTAAGTTAGGCATTCCTACACAGAAAATAAAATTCTAGAAGATATCCAGGCATTGTTAATTATATTCAACCAATTAGGCACAAGCATCATACAGAGAAAAATCATTTAGGATTGACAAGTTTTTGTATTTCCATTCTTAGGCTTACCCCATGTCTAGAGTAACTCTCATTGATTTCTATTAACATTAATGGCCCGTTAATGGTTAGATTCAGTGGCTGGCAAACTGAAGAACTGGCCTATGCCAATTCTCACCTCCTGCTCACTAAGCTCTCAAGTTCTCTGGATGTTTCTGCTTAAAGCAGGGGCCAAAGAGTAGGCAGCAGCAACTGCAGCACAACTAGCAGAATTAGGTCTCACTGCAACAGCATTATCTTTGACGATGATAGCAAGAGAAAGTCTCATTCTCCAGTCTCCATCATCAGGCAGCCCATCGCTGCTCCATCCCTTCCCTCCAGCCCAGAAGGTGCAGCAGATTGAAGAGAGGCTGGATGCAAGGTGGCAGCAGAACCCTTGTGTCTTGCAGGATTGGAGGGTGGAGGTGTGTGGCTGCACAGAGACAGGTGCTGGCATGGGGGTGAGTGAGGAGTGCAGCTTCTGAGTCTAGAGAAGAGGGGAAGCAAACAGGGATCCCAAGAAAAGAGGCTTGGTGAAGCACATGAGTGAGGAGGGGAGAAAGAGATCTGCCTGCCCTGCAAGGCTTCTACTGAGGCTTCATTCCCTGAATGAAACCTTGCCTTCATCCCTCTTCAAACTTCACTGATCCGCACTTACCATTATTCCCTTCCTCCAAGAAGCTGAATTCTCCACTGTCCTCTTCCAGTCCCACACACATACCTCAGAAGCCATTAGTGATCTCTTCTCAAATCCACTCCTTTTCATCCTAGTCCCAGTGCTCCATCTTCACCATATCCCCTACAGTCCTCATTTAGAACCCTAGCCTCTCCTCACAACCCCAGTGGCCTTTCCTACCCAGAAGGGCTCTGGAGTTGTCAGTCTGGTGTACATTGTTGGGAAGCCCCAGGTGAGCTCCTCTGGCTGCTCCAAACTTGCTTCTGGTCTGGACTGTTTTTTCACCTGGCACAGCCCTTAGAAGTGGTCCTGTGTGTAAGTGCTCACCATGGAGATCAATAAGCACAAATCAAATCCAAAGTATTCAGCTCCAGCACTACCATTTGCCACACTTCTTCCAGGACCAAAACAATCAATACAATTCAATAGGTCTGCACCCATAGAAGTGTATTGGAAAAGATGATTTATTCCCATATTTCAGTCTTCTATTTCACTATTACTATTCTTTGTGACTGTTCTCTTATGGAGAAGAACGCCATAATAATGACATTCTGTAAAGTTTACATAAGCTATGTGTTCATTCTGTATCTTGCCTTTGTGATACTATCTTATATGAGATACCAGGCTTCAAAGGTAAGATGCAATGTTTTACTCTGTGATCAGCAAGAATGGGGTTATCCGTACCCTCACAATAGATGGACATTCTTTGAAAATAACCATCCTATTTTGATGAAAATCCTGATGAATAAAGTTCACATAGATACTTAAGATAGGAATATATTCGATTCTAGAATACCTATCACATTCTAGTAAATGTTATCTTTACTTCAAATAATTTTAGTTTTTAGAGGCAGTGGAAGAGACTACTGATTGGAAAGACAGTTTGGCATGGGATCAGGTGCAGTGTGATACCCAAGGAAAGAGAACTACACGCAGCATAGTATGTGTAAATGACACTGACAGAATAAGTAACAAGAGTATAAGTAAGTGGAAACTGAAGTTAAAAGAGAGTAGAGAAAATAGAGAAACAAAGCAGAAAATAGAACTTTATTGCTGCTTTCTATTGTAATAGCCTCACTAGAAATGCATAAAATTATTCCTTTTATATACTTTTAAATCCCATACTCCAGATGAGAAAGAGCAACAATGTAAAATTCATGGTATTTGTGACTGGCCTTTATCCCCAAAGAGCAAACAGCCATGACTTCTAATAGAACTTCTGCTGCTGATTTAACATCTCCATGGGAGACTCATGCCAGAACTTCAGACTGCACAATAATTATGTCATAGAACCTTAAGCACCTCTTAACATAAAGTGATTATTCTATAGCCTCATCGTATTGGTCTCCCAGCTATTCACATTCAGGCTTTGAAGTGGTTGCTTTTATTCCAGCCCTACCATCCTTTTTTGCTCTTGTGAAGTTTCATGGAAGTTGTTCAGGAAATCAGCATCAGCATCTCTGTGACTGATATGTAAATCAAAAAAACAAGTGGGAAAATTGTAACGAGCCTTTAGGGAGACAGAGGGGTTCTTTAGGGCACTTGCTTGATGCTCAAGTTAAGAGGAGCTATTTCTAAGGCTATCAATTAGGAAGGAATGAATCACTAAGGTTATTAGCATTAGCACTTCAGGACTGTTATTTCAGCTCCTGTTTAGGCTGATAGTTACTGAAACTAGTTAGCAGCACAACAAAGCTCTCAATCCGTTTCTGTTGAATTAGGACTCAGACAACACTACTAGCATGAACTGACTGTCAAAGAGGCCTCTTGTAAAGATTAAAAAGCTTGATGTGTCTGGATGTCAGCTGAGTATCTCTTAAAGGTATCCTCAGGCATCCTGAGCTCTGTTTGCAGGTGAGCATAAGCAAGAACTCTAGCTTAAGAAGAGTCTAGTATCTTATTTGTGCCCACCTACAAACAGTTTTCCCAGATGCTGAGATTAATTTGCTCTGTTTTGCAAAGAGAGTAACCGTGGCATAAGTTTTGTTGAAGAAATAATGAAGTGAAAAATAAAAATCAACTACAATTACACTAATGAACAGTTATATAAAATCCATTCATTAAAAAGCAGGAAATGAAAGGGATTATAATGCTGCAAGAATTTTAAACATGTGAAAGGTAATACAGTGGATAGCTAGCTAGATCTGTTATTAGGTCACAAAAAAATGCCCTACTTGAGAGGAAAATCAGAGAAATAAAATTATTCTTCTAAAAATGTAGCTACAGCAGAACAAATATTGACTTGGGGCTTCATAAAAGAGGTTTTACTAGAAAATTTATATTTCCCCCCATGCTAAAAATTGCCAGAAAAATAGGGTCTAATAGGTTTCCCATCCAGCCACTCATGCGACAAACTGTCACCTGTTCTATACATTTTACAGAAGTAAAGAGTGGAAGGTTATGGGGGAGTCCAAGCCAGCACTAAGTGGCCATGAACAAGAGAATAAAGTATTTTTATCTGAGGCATTTAAAGAAATCAAGCTTTATCATTACAGACAGAGATTGTTATATAGTTTAACCAGCAAAAAAAGTAGAGTCAGGGTAAAAATTGAAAATACATTAGTTCATAGATGTCCATGTAATTTTTATCCTAGTTTTCTTTTTTGGTATAAAGAATCAAAAGCAAAGCCAAACCAAATCCAGAACTGGAAAAGAAAAAAGGTATTTTAAGATGAGATGCGTTAAGGGCCTGATTGAAATTCAAATGAAGCAAATTAAAAAGCTGACTCTATTAAGATGGATTACTTGACTAACAACCACAAGACATCTCTGTCAGGTACTCATTCACCTCATATACCCCATGCAGATGATTTATTAGTTTACTGCAACAGCAGCAAGAAAAACTGAAAGCAGTGAAATGCACAAAATTGAAACAGAATAGTTGTTTGCCCTTATTTTCCTGTTTTTGCAATATGGTTACCAATTGCTGGAGGCCAAGATGACTTTCCTATGGTCACAGATTCCCTATTATTTCCTTGCTTTTTTAATCAGTCATTATAACAAATCTCTACAAACTTTCAAATCATCATTATTACGTTCATGAAAAGTACCTGAAAGTAAAAATATTACAACAGTCCCTTTGTGTTGAGATTACTTTTCTTACCAGCTTTGAAGTTGGTTCCTGTCTGGAGCCATGTGTCCAATTATGTTAGATCATTAAAAAGCAAATGATCTTGGCATTTTATTTCAATAGCTTGATTTTGCTTTGGCCAAACATGAAATGCTGAACGACAGGGGTATGAAATTTCCCCACTAGTGTGTGTTTTGGGAACACTGGGCTTACGAGTGAAAGAGAGGGGAAAAAAAATGTTGAATCATACCACAGTACTACTCTCTTACTGAATGAATCACATGCTTCCTTAGATGGAGGGAGGGCAGAAAATCTTGCCCTATCCTGTATTCTGATATTTGAACACATAAATTTTTTTCAAAACTTAATTTGGGCCTCTTTCTTGTTGAGACAATAAGCTCAAAGATTCCTGTCTTCAGATTATTCACATTTTGTGAACCCACTGGTGTATTACTCTAAGCTATGTAAGAGAATAAAATACATTTAGCTTAACAGGAGAAAATACTGCACACGTGATTTTTGTAAAATCCTAGATATATTTGCATGTCAACTCCTTATAGCTCAGAAACCATATTAATGTGTCTCCTCTTATAGGACCAGGAAGAAATAATCCAGAACAGAGAGATGATGGTGATCTAATGAGTAAGACATTGTGCTTCAAAGAGAGATTGAAGGAACTAATATCTTTTGTCTAAGGGAATAAATAAAGATGGGTATTTGTCCAGGTGACATCTCTAGCACATGAGTTTATTGTAATATTTATGTTGCTAGAGACTGAGTGGTTGTATGTGTCCCAAGAGAAACCTATTTCTCTCGTTCTTACTCATCTCACAGTGGCCACTGTCAAAAACAAGATATTTGACTAGATGGATACCACAGAGGAAAACAGGTCATCTTGTGTTCTTCTGGGAAACAGAGTAGAACTAGCCCTGCACACCCTGATTGTACTTTTATAACCTTACAATCCAACACTTAGGAAATACTTCAGAAAAATTGGTTATTGAAAGAGGGAATGATGTATCAGTAAGGCTGAAAGAACCAAGAGGGGATTCTTATCAACATTGTTGCCTGTAGGAGGAAAACAACAAGGTTACAGACCAAAAGCTTGGGGTTTATGTTTATACATCTGAGATTGGAGTCAAAGTACAGGCTATTGCCCATAGTTTTATAAGGCCTCTATCACTTGAAGGCGAAAACATTCATTTTCATATCAGGCTATTTGAGCTAATGTTTTGAAACCTTCTCCATACATTTTTGGGGGGGTGAGACATTACAAAGTATCACATTTGGTAGGAATCCATATAAATTTTGCAAATAATCAAATAATGTCTGAAACAATTTTGAAAAATGAAGTAGAGACTACTTCTGGGGTATTTTTTTGGTCAACAATACACATATGTGAAGAAGGAGGATGTCTGAGAGTTCAGAACTTTGCAAAAACTCTAGAATTCCTCCTGGAAGCAGAGGTTTCCACTAAAGCAAACTGAAAGTTGCAAGCAATTTGCTCTGTACTTTTAGAATAGACTTTTCAATTGAAATGTAATAGTATATGCAAGGAAATGACCAGAGAATAATACTTACCTGTGCATAGACCAACACAGAAATATCTAGTGTGCAAGAGGAAGTGCAAATTGTAAACCTTATGAAAATACAGGCATGTACTTAGTACAAGTGCTGAGCCCACTATGTCAGATCAAGGTAATTATACGAAATCCTGCTCCTCTGTTATATGGGCAAGTGGAGTCAGGAAATCTTCATACAATGTGTTCCTTCAGTGAGGGGGTGAAGTAGTGCAGGCAGTGTTCTCAGAGAAGAGGCAACAGTTTGGGTTTGTGATTTCAGCATGCTGCTCAGTGGGAAATGTAAAAACTATGCTTTACAAGTATGAAATAAAATAAAGGCCAGAGAATTATATCCCCTCAGCCAAGCTGCCAAAAATATTTATGGATCTTCAAATCTCAAAAGCATGAAGTAATTCATACTATGTTAATGTTTGTACTGGGAACTTTCCATTAGTAAATACATGCGAGGGAATAATCATATTCATCCATCTGCTTAGTGGCTGTTACGCCACTGAAGCTGCTACATGTCAACTATTAATCCTCCTGGGGATAGAAACCCTTTTTTTTTTTTTTTTTTTTCTGGAGGACTGCTTTTCTGTTTATTTTTTCTGTTTTGGGGTTTTTTTGGGGTTTTTTTTTTTTTTTTTTTTCCCTGCTATTTAAAAATAATCTTCTTACAGATATTGACAGATACAGTTTCTTCTCAGTAGTGTGTTCCTTTTTCATACAGCTCCACCATCAGCCACATTGCCATTTTCTAATAGAACAATCATGATACGTGAACCAAATCTTTCACAGCTTACTCATGTTCTTTTGAGACTCTTACTTCAGTGCCTTTTTGCAATGATGTCTGTTCCTCTGACAGTCATTAGAACATCTGAACACTCATGATGTTTCTGGTTTTGTTGATCAGTTAGTGATTTTTCTGGTTTCTGGAATGGCAACAGACAGGAGTTCAACAATGGAAACAAAAGAAAAATCAGAAGTGTCTAATCTAGGTACCAACAAAAAAATCTGCAAACAATGATCATGGCTGTTGGTACTGTTACTTAAAAGCTAATCAGGCAAGTGATGTGTAACATCAAAAAGAAATTAATTTCAGTGAAGGGTGGTCATTTTCTGATGCTAGTCACATTGAGAAAATAGTTAATTTTAGCTGGAATCAAGAAAGGTCACTTGTAGGTTTTTTTCTGCATGATGCTGCTTTTCACAGCCAGGATCATCTTCAGTACTAATCTCACTGCAATAGCATGGGAGAGTAAGTACACAGCATCAAAGAAAATCTTTGCAATAAACACAGGTACTAATTCTAACTACTGATCAGAATTGTCATAGAGTAAAAGCTAATTTAATCATACCAATCACTGAACATGATTTATCATGAGTAACTAACTTCTACAAATGAATGGACAGACAAAATTAAGCTTAATATGGCACAGTTACAAAATGCTTAAATTATTTCAGAAAAATATCAATAATAAGATTAAAAATTTTCATTTCATTCTAACTATTAAGTCTTTTTCAAAGGGTAGATAAAGACCATAGTAAATGTTTGCCTATACTATATATTAGTGTTTCACTCTGTCTTATTATGATACTAATATCTATTAGTACCTAGAAAGCCAAGTGCACTAGAATCGCATTGTGCTGGACAATGACGTGTGCACATACAGCAGGAGACAGTCTGTCTCAGCAGGCTCTCAATAGATACTTATTTGCTACTAAGTCAGCTCAATGACAAAACTGAAACCAGGGCCCAGGAGTGGCCACACCAGGTTCCTGTGTTCACCCAGCTCCAGCCCTGGGGAATGCAGCTGCAGCCAAAGCTGCTTTCCCACCATGTTCCTAAAGCCCTGGCCTGCAGAGCTGGGCAGGTCAACATCCACATGGAGCTGCAGGGCATCGACTTGCAGAGAAACTGAACAATGCTATTGTCTGGAGGGAACTGAGTGGAGAGGTACAAAAAGGATAGACAGGGAAGGAGAGGCAGCGGGGTGGCTCTGTATCTTAGGGAAAGTTTTGACTGTATAGATCTTGATGATAGTGATGATAAAGTCCAGTGTTTATGGGTAGGATGAGGGGGAAGGTGATTATGGTGGTCTGTAACAGACCACCCTACCAGGACGAGGAGGCAGACAAAGCATTCTGCAAGGAGCTTCCAGAGGTCTCACAATTGCTAGTTCTGGTGGTGGACTTGAGCCTACCATACATCTGATGGAAATATAACATAGCAGAGAGGAGACAGGCTAGGAGGTTTCTTGAGGGTATGGAAGATAATTTCCTGACTCAGGTGGTAAATGAGCCTACCAGGGGAGGTGCCTCACTAGACCTACTGTTTACTAACAGAGAAGGACTGGTGGGAGATGTGGTAGTCAGAGGCTGTCTTGGGCTTAGCAACAACAAAATGATTAAGTAAATTCTTGATCCTTAGTGAATTAAGGAGGAGGGTTAGCAAAACGTCCACCATGGACCTCCAGATGGCAGACTTTGGCCTGTTCAGGGCATTGTAAGACAGCCCTGAAGACAAAAGGGTCCAGGAAGGCTGGACAATATTCAAAAAGGAAGTCTTAAGAGGTGCAGGAGCAGGTAGTCCCCATGTGCTGTTACATGAAATGGTGGGGAAGAGACCAGCCTGGCTGAACAGGGAGCTTTTGCTGAAACTCAGGAAAAAAAGGAGAGTGTATCTCCTTTGGAAGAAGGGGCAGCATCTCAGGATCAGTACAGGGATCTTCTTAGGTCATGCAGAGAAAAAAAAAATAGAAAGGCACAAGCCCAGCTGGAGCTCAATCTAACCACTGTCATAAGGGACAACAAAAAAAGTTTTTACAAATACATTAACAATAAAAAGAGAGCCAGGGAGGATCTCCACCCTTTATTGGATGGGGGGAGGAACATTACAACTGAGGATGAGGAAAAGGTTGAGATACTTAATGATGCCTTTGCCTCCATCTTTATTAGTCACACCAGCTACCCCCAGGGTATTCAGCCTCCTGAGCTGGAAGATAAGGACGGAGAGCAGAACAACCCCCCCATTATCCAGGAGGAAGCAGGTAATGACCTGCTACAGCAGGTGGTCATTCACAAGTCCATGGGGCTAGATGGGATCCACTCGAGAGCATTGAGGCATCTGGCAAAAGGAGCTTGCCAAGCCTCTCTCCATCATTTATCAACAGTATTGGCTAACAGGGGAAGTCCCAGATGACTGGAGGCTTGCCATTGTGACACCCATCTACCAGAAGGGTTGGAAGGAGTATCCAGGAAGCTACAGGCCTGTCAGCCTGACCTTGGTACCTGAAAAAATTATGGAGAGGTTCATCCTGAGTATGCTCACACAGCAAGTGCAGGACAGCCAGGGTAACAGGCCCAGCCAGCATGGGTTCAGGAAAAGCAGATTGTGCTTGACCAACATGATGTCCTTCTATGACCAGGTGACCCACTAGTGGGTGAGGGAAAGCCTGTGGACATTGTCTACCTGGACTTTAGTAAAGCCTTAGACAGCATCTCCCACAGCATTCTCCTAGAGAATCTGGTGTCTCATGGCATAGACAGGCATACTATTCTCTGGGGTAAAAACTGTCTGGCCAGCCAGGCCCAGAGAGTTGTAGTAAATGGAGTTAAATCCAGTTGGTGGCCAGTCACCAGTGGTGTCCCCCAGGGCTCAGTTTTGGGGCCA
>JANIJG010014274.1:0-61918 GCA_024611175.1 Megaceryle torquata | reverse complement strand
GTTAATAGTAGATATTAATAATTGTTACTATTATATATTAATAATTGTTATTAAAAGTTAGATATTAATAATTATGATGTATCATAATTTCCAGTGGTGCAAAATTTCTCACAAAGGGTTATGTCATGGCCTCTGCATTTTTTCAGGCTTTAACCACACAGAACCTCTGAATAAAATCCAGGTAGAAACACTAGGCTTCACATGCTTTCCTGTCAGAAGCAAAGAAATAAACTGCAAATAAATGGCATTTTCAAAGCACAATCCCAAATCAGTCCCTGGCTGATCAGTTTCCATTGAATAACTGGCCCCGAGTTGAGACTCTTTTCAGATATAATCTACACGTCAAGTCTGAAATGAAAACCAAAACCTGACAGGTTTTGGACTGATAACATTTACACTGCTTTGGTGGTCAGCATGGATCTGAGAGCTTCTTGCATTGAAGGAACCAATGCCTTCCAACCCTGCTCCCTCTACTCCCTTTGAAGGTAGGGAAAGTGCTTTGGTTTTTTTGCTCTGCATTTCAAATGAATGCCAGCTGTAAAACAGCAATCCAAATCCTGATCCAGACTTTTCCCAGATTTTGAAGTTTTGGTTCTATGTGTACATTTGTTCTTTCAAATGCTCTGACACATCAGCTAAATGTTTTCTTAAATGTAAATGCCCAGGAACAAACACATCACATACTAACTGCTCATGATGAAAGCAGCTCACTGCTTCATATTTTCTCCAGCGCCTCAGATCTAATGAGGAAAACCAAGACAATAATGATACTTCTATACCTGTTCAAATACCTTTATGCTTCTTAAAATGTATGTGTTTCTTAAAAGATAATTACATTTTAGGATTTATCACTTTGCATCTAGTTTGCAGTTCTCAGTTTGAAAGATCTATCACCCAGAAAACATGTGGAAGTAACAGGGAGTTTTATGCAGTCCGGAACTTGTGGATAAGTGTCTGAAAAATTTTATGTTTGGGATTTGTCACACTGAAAAGCTTTCTTCAGTCTTTGTAATGTTTCAAGAGACTACCTGATAGAGAGCTGCAGGGTGACACCTTCATGAAATAACATTTTAGTCCAAAGTAACCTGATTTTCTGTCTCTCTTGTGCTGTATCTATCTGGCAGTTATTCAGAGAGGTATTTGATAGGTCCCTCTGGATGCTGCATGCCTCACCTCGCCCATCTTTGACCCTAGCATGTTTCAGTTCCATTTTTACAAATTAAATAAGCAGAACTCTTTCCTTCCCTGCTAAGAGTGGGCTTTTTATTTGCCATTGCAAAGTCATAATAACAATCTTGTAGAGAAAGTGATGATAAAAAAAAACCATTGTGAAATCCGGACATTGTATGACACGTTCTGTCTCCATAAGGTGAAACTAAAGTAAAACACTTACCAGTGTTGCTGGGGGAGGTGACATGATGAAGAAAAGCAAGGGCTGTGGGTATGAATTAAATTTTAAATCCTATTTAATTACCATTAACTTCACAGAGGGAATCTTTTCATTTTTCATTCCCAGGTCCATAGTTTATGACTTAGCATAAAAAAAGGAGGATAGAGTATAAAATTGTGAAGTGTTAAAATCTAGATAGAATTAGCTTTTTCACAAGATATCTCTTGCTCCTGTAATACTTAGAGGATCCAATATTTTGCTGCAGAAGAAATCAAAGTGTTTCAGCATGTAGCAAGGTAAAGCAGGTCAGGAACTGTCTTTCAAGGATACGAACACATCCAAATTTCTCCTTCTGCAAAGTGACAGTGTATAGTAACAATCTGACTTAGTCACCAATCAGAGAATTTTTTTTTTTGCTTTACTTTGTGGCTTTTTTAAGTCTATGGAATACATTTTGAACTCATATTTTGAGCCCAGAAAAGCTCTACACAGTTCTGAACACATGTAGGTTACATTAAAACTCTTTTTTCCATGCGAGCTAACATCACTCTAAAAAAATAGCATAATTTTTCTTCTCCATTGTTTTCTAATACGGATGTATTTAGACCAGGTCAACCTGTCTGTGTATAAGTATTAGTTAATGACAGCGGATTAATTATTATCATCCAACATGTAGGTGCAAAAGCAGCACAAAAGTATCAGAAGAAAAATATCCCTTCTCTGTGACCCTCACCTAAAATCATATTTCTTCTCTTATCAGTCATAGTCCACTCTCCTTGATGCTCCTGAATTGCTGCTGCTGAGTAAGATATTCCCACAAATCTTTTCAGTTAGTCATTTCTCCAAAGTAATCATCATGTTGTCAGGAGCTGAGTCTGATTATTTACTGTGATAGATCATCACTCTGCACTGTGTAAGGAAGGCGAGAGAAGAGAGAAGCCTCTGAGTGATCCCTTTGATCCCTTTAGAAATGAGGTTCCTGCTTCTGCAGCTTGTCTGTTGAAGTGAAGGGGAACCTCAGAGCAGGAATGGTCCAAAACCCGCTTCTGCCTTTCAGTGGAAAACACATTCAGAGTGAATTTGTACCTCTCAATCATGTATTGTGATCACTGCTCTATCGTTTCATGTTTACTGTTATATAGCAACCCTGCCCCAAGCAAAGTTACGATGCAGCAATGTGGGAATTAATATTTTTTTTAATATTATTTTTTTAAATGTCCCTCTTATTAGTAGCTTTTCTAGAGAGTGTGAGATCAAAAGTGTGCTTACGATCACAGTGTTGCATTTAAATCAACCCTTGTCATGAGTGACAGATCTACAGTCCTGTTTCTGCTGCTGTGACTGCACTTCATTTTATCTGTGGCAAACTCTCAGCATTTACATTATGAGGTACCTGACCTGACTCTCAATCCTCTGCAAGTTACTATTGTGCATTAAATCCAGAGGCTGAGACTCCACTAAAATTTTCAGACCTGCTAAGTTTTAACTGTTTTTGTTCACCATCCTATGATGGCAATGTTGTCCAAATATAAGTAATGAAAAACAAATTTTCTAAGAGCAACAGTCTTAGGAGCCTTGCTTAGCTGCTACTTTCATGTTTCTAATACTTATGTCTGCATAAACAAGTGAGAAGAATAAAAGATCAGGGATCGAGTCAATATAGTTTTACCAGTCTTGTCAAAAGCTCCTCATCCCTTCTTTCGTTTAAAAGCAAACTCCTAGATCTCAGTGTTTTTTCCTCTCCCTAAAGCTGCCTTCGACATGACATGCTCTGTCACACCATGGCTTTTCCCTGCCAGCAACACTTCAAGGAGGGTCATGGCCCAGGGGGCTTGATGTGCATGTGAATGATGAGTCACATTTTAACAGTAACTATAGATATTTGGGCTCTCACCACCACCTGTGATTCTGATGCAAGGCATGTTTCATGAGAGGTTCCAGCAGAGAAAGCTCCCAGAGGAGAGCAAACAGCCAGCACTGGGACCCAGCCATAGCACTGGTGACTCCCAAGCATTGCCACATTCCAGGTGGAGCAGCCCACATAGTTTCTTTTGCAGGCTCCCATGTATATTATAAAAAAATGCTTGGGAAAAGCAGTTTTTCAGGGCAGTTCTGTTGTCTTTCAGCAGGATATTTCAGGTTTTGAAAATCTTTCCCCCTAGAGCATAGGGGAAGAAGTTAAAATATTTTTGTTTGTGGAGAAGAGCACAAGAGCACATGAACAGCCCAAACATACTCTTGCTCCTGCTCACAGTGAACATCATTTCCCTTTCTGCATTAGGACTATCAGGTTCACTGCATGTGAAGAGCATCTGAAAAGAAGATGCTCCATTGGTACGAGGCAGACCTGCAGCACTCCACTCCTGTCCAACCGTGACTCTCCTGCACATCTTCCAATGGTGGATGTCTAGGCTGAAATCCCTCCAGATCAGTCTACTGTAAAAACAATACTGATTTTCCTTGGAGGGCAGAGCTCAGACTATGTTTGCAGATAGACTCCAGTGGATTACCTTTCATTATTTCTGTCTTGAAAAGTTTGAATTGCTCTGGAATAGAATGCCATTGAAAGCTGGCCTCTCCCATTTCTCTGCCATGGTCTTTCAACTGAAGCCAAAGCACTATTCCTAACATATGATCTTCATGTAGCACTGTGGAGTAGCACAAACTTGTTGCATGGGGCAAGTACTAGGGAAATTCAGGGAATGGAAGCTGTTAAATTAATCCTCTGACTTGGAAGAATAAACAGCAAAATAAACCAGGATAGAATATCCTGTGTTGGTATCTAGATTACAGATAAAACCAAACAAACGACACCCCCCCAAAAAACCCAACAAAACTAAACAACAACAAAAAAAAACCCACACAAAAAATAAAACCCAACCAACAACAAAAAATCCTATAAATTGAAATCAATACCATAATAACAATAAGTGTATTTGCTTGAAATATAAGGGAAAAAATAATGATACCAGTTTAATACCAAGTTATGGGAAATCATCACAACTCCAATATCTTTCAAAGCATATTGTTGGTAACAAGAGAGAAACCTAAATGAGGTCTTTCACAGACGAATGCACTGAACTGTAGGAATTAATATTTATGGAGAGTCTTAAGTCTTTTTTTCTTATTTACTGGTGTTTATTCTCAGATTTCATAGCAGTGGATCCTTCTTACAGCCTAGTACCTTGGCTGCAGTTCATTTTAGCTGATTATATTCTGTCTACCTAAATGCATCTGGTTCTTTTACCTCTCTATGGGTATTTTGTCTCATGGATGTGTCTGAAGCTAGGTCTGCACAGGAGTCCTTTCACTGTTCACCTTCTTGGGCTTACTGGGCATCTCTGCCATCCACTTAATTGATTAACAATCAGTTAATACACACTTTAGTAATATTTCATTCATTATGAGATGTTGCAATA
The DNA here is from genome assembly GCA_024611175.1 of Megaceryle torquata. Classification (NCBI taxonomy): domain Eukaryota; kingdom Metazoa; phylum Chordata; class Aves; order Coraciiformes; family Cerylidae; genus Megaceryle; species Megaceryle torquata. The sequence continues at coordinate 57,109 of JANIJG010014274.1, read as the reverse complement.
GGGAATAGATGTTTAGAGATGAGTACTATATGCATAGGCTAAAGGATGGATTTTCTTAGGAGAACACCAGTGCTATAATTTTTCTAGGCATTACCAAGGACCTATCTCTTTTCGGTACAATATGCTGCAAAAACCCCAGGAGAGGGACTGGTATCTTCACTATATGTGACATTTGTGTACATCTGAGACTACTGAAATATAAAAATAAGGGTATAGATGCTGTTGACCCGGTCTAGTGGGAAGCATCCCTGCCCACAGGGGAGGGGGTGGGGGTTCTGGAACGAGACGATCTTTAAGGTCCCTTCCAACCCAAACCATTCTATGATCTATTACAGAGAAAAGATCTGCATTCTGCCATTATTTCTTATCTTTGAACTCTTGAAGATGGTGTGAAATTGTCTACTGAGCCTTTGCAATGTCTGCTCTCCATCATCTCTCTATGCAATCAATCCAATTCTGTAACAAGAATTTTTTAGGGGAAAGTAGAAAGCAGGCAGTTAATGCTCAGATCATCATTTACAGCATGAGAAAATACCATTTCTCCAGCTTCTGTGTTACAGTAGTAGAAACACCTCTGAGAAACAAAGGTTGTTTTTACAATATCAGAGATATTTGTCTAGCACCCCATTGAAAGTCTTTTCTGTTAAAGACTCTCTTTCAGCATCTGGATTTTTCATCCAGCTTGCTGCACGCTACAGCAATTTTTTTCCATATCTGTCCCAGATCAACTACTTTACAGGGGTGGAAGATGTCCTATCTGTAGCCTATGAAAAATATCTGGTAACCTTTTAAATGTGAGACTTAGTAATAAATAGTTATGAAGATATTGTGAAGAATTAAAAGTCCTGGGAACAGCTTCGTGTTTCCATGGCATTGACACCTCTGTTTTGCTGATTGCTTTTGTACTGTCCAGAGGTGATGTCTCACAACTAGAAAGAATCAGATCTCAATTCAGTTGCTGTATCACAGAGGCAATTTTACTTAAGAAAAGAAACATAGGATGAGTAATTGAAACCCATGGAAAGATGAAAAATATGGTCACATGCTCCAACAACACAAAACTAATTGTGTAACATTTTTATCTCAGAAATAAAAAAAAATGTCAGAGAAAAAAAAAAAAAAAGTGTTTCAGGTTGACCCAAAATACATTGTTTAACATAAAAGGCAACAATTTATTTCATTCTGAACAGATTGTTTTTCTTCTGGTTGTGTATATTTCCATTTTGTCTTTAATATAGACTCATTTCAAGACTTTTTTTTAAATTCCTTCTCCGTAGCCAGAACTGTTTGCTAAATTTGCTCTAAATTCTCAAAAGCTTTAGTCAGCTGAAATAACTTTATTCTCTAAATTTCCTAATTGGTGTAAAACATTGTCCACATCTTCCATACCTTTGATTTTTAGTGGATTTATTTGTTAAAATGTACACTCTAGCACGTAAAATAATTTGGTAAACATCCTTTATAATGCATGAGATACCACAGCAATTTCTGTACTGCCCTATAGTTTTCATGTTTCAACCAGCTGTGGTTCTGTAACCCCTTGTCACATGAGAAACTAGAAATATGGTTGCAGATGCATAGGTCCTCAAAGTAGGCAGTGTACAGTTCAAACAAGGGATTTAGAAGAGGTACTAAAATATATGTGAAGGCAGAACAGGTGCTTAAACGTAAGTACAACTCATAGCTGTTCTGACAATGTAGCTTTGCTAGAGCAAACACTGAAGTAATTTTCTGTTTGGATCCCTCTGAAATCAACCAGAATTTCTCCCTTGACTTCATGAGATTTGGATTTTTACCTCCTATATATGAGGTCATCACTGGATCATACAGCATGGCAGGGATTTCACCTGCCATGACTTCACCTACAATAGAAAAAATGGGGTCATCTGACAGTAAATTACAATATTGTACAAGGAACAAGGACAGAACACTCCACTCAGTAAATCCAAGTGGAAAGAATACTAATGGCTCAGAAACATGAAGTATCAAAAATCTTTATGCAAATACAAGCTGTCATTCCAATAGTTACTCTTGAATCTTTATATTTGCTTAGCATGTGTTCTTTTCTCTTGGCTTAGGAAAGCTTCATGCTGTATTAGTGCTCCTGCAACGACATAGGTACATGCATATCGCTGGAAGTAATCTCAACAAATAAGTGCTCAAACCAGCTTTGCATTACAGCTTCATGACTTATTCATGAGGCATACTGTTTGCAAATGAGACCACAAATAACACACATCAAAAGAACTTTCTTCTGAATCACTTCTAGTGATGCCTAATAACTTCCACACAAAGCTGCATATAAAACATGTGTTTTATATTATAATTGTACCAAACTATTTCCAGGTGAGTCAGATAATGAGCAATAGCAAAATACTTATCCCAAGCTTCACATTTTGCTACTGTGTGTTCCTGGAGATATATTAACTACAGTATTGCTCTAGGGCTCTGGTTCTTTCTTCCAAGTCAGACTGTAACTGTGATGTATTTATGGGCAAGATATTCTTCAAGTTTTCATCCTTCTTCCAGATTTCCACTGTTTACAGAATAGAGTTACACAGAACTCTGGCTGTTTTATACATAAAACAGATATATTTTTGGCATTTATATGTCAAATACACGATTATAAATGTATTAAAAAAAAACCCAAAACAACATTTGTTGTCAACTGCTTCCTTGTAAATCAAGGCATTTGTCTCATGGTGACAACTGAGAATTCTGTATTAAAATAACTTTACAGAAAGTCATCTTTCCTTAAGTATATGCCCATAATTGCAGTCTTTCAAAGACAGGTAGCATTAGTGTTTCATCTGCATAAAGAAATAAGCCTCATAAGGAAAACAAAGACTAGCTAAGGATTGTTATTAAAAACCTAGTAATTTCTTATTCATGCGTTTTTTAGAGGTCCTCCTCTGTATAAGTGACTTCTTAGCTTCCAGTTCAAGGTTGCAAATAATAGTGAGTGTTGATATCCTGGATTTTTTTTTTAAATAGCAGCAAATTAAATGTAAATAATTTTAATTTATGCAATATTTTTTTTTCCAAAACAATTTTGAAATAGTTGTTTCCTGTGCAAAATCATTCAGAAGACACTTCCCCATGTCTGCTTACATGTATACATGATAATATTCAGATAGCTTCTTGTTGGAACAGTTGCGTTTCCCTTTCTATGTCTATTTTGTCAGTTATCACTGTCAGTTTTGAGTATTACTATCTGTTATCATACCATGTCATAAAGATATGAAATATTTTCTAAGTAAGGTATTCCTCCTTGGAGAGGTAAGGTCTAAATTCAAAGAGACATCAACATAGCACCACATGACTTCTATGTCCCCCTTCCCCTGGAACAGACCTGCATAAGGTACCCCAGCTCCCTGCATTATGTTGGAGGAGATTTGGGCTCCTATGAATTGGAGTCATGGAAGCCATGGAAGTTTAGGTGGGCCTCAGGAGTAAGCAGGTATAGCAACATAAGGAGAGAGAAGCATCTGGTGAGGATTCTTGACCAGAAATTGTGATATAAGAGGACATATCAAGTACTTTCATCAAGGAAATTAGAGGTGATTAAGATGCTCTTTTTGGAGATGAAGGGCCTCCTTTCAGCCCTCACTTTGCTTAAGTTAGCCAGCTGAACATCTTTACACCCGGGGCAGTGAGAGTAGATTCTCTCTCAGTTGTTTTTGTTGGAGTTGTTTACTTTGTGCAAGTAATTGGAGATTCATTTAGTCAGAGGCTTAAACATGACTCTCTGGTCTACAGACTCAATCTCTTCCTTGTGGATGGCGTTTTCTTATTTTATTTTATTTTAAATCTGACTCAATGCATGTTCAATCACTAATGGAAAGTTAACCATCTCCAGCAGAAAAGATTGTGATTGCCCCCTCTTAGCACAACAGTCCCTAGTGATTGCAAAATTTTGCTCATTTTAAGAAACCTGCATCCAACTCCTTATTTTATATCAGACAAAACGCAACTGTAAAACTAAGATTTTTCACTTTCTGAGTCCTCTAGTCACTATGCTAGCAAAAACACAGTACCTGCATGATGAAGACCTTGTTTTTTGTGTGAATCACAGTCTAATCTGAGAATATCTGGTTAACCTTACCACTAGAAGCGAGATAGGTCTAAGCTGCTTGGCCTAAGTCACTCAAATATATACTTCTGATCTGTCTGGTTTTCAAAACATAAACCCAGTGACTGCTATGGATGAGAAACTATCAGTTCTTGAAAACAGTTAGTATGGAATGATATCCCCAGCCTTTGCCACCCAAGAAATGTCACGATCAGGAAACAGACTGGAATAAAGGATAACATGAAAATGTTCAAAGTATGTAGGAAAGGATTTTGGTACTTGTGCGTGATACAGTAGAAATAGATGTGAATCATCATAAACATAAGACATAGAATTATTTACATCTCTGTTGTTGTTAAATGGTAACTAATCTTTTAGGGCAATGAAAGGAAAAATGTCTCAGTCTGAATCATTTTAACATCATTCAGCATTCAGTTATCATTTTTACAAACTGTTCAAGCATTTTCAATGTTTACAAATAATATTTACTTCCTGCTGTTCTTATTTTCCCTTGCTATGGTTGTTCTTGTTGCCTCTGTAGCTGCAAGGTCAGTGCAATTTATTATTACAATAATTTTTACTTCCAGCAAACTAAAAAGATGCCATATGTAAAATCTGCTCCCCTAGGCTTATACGCAAGGTGACTTAGGGTACAAAGTAATTAATTTTAAAGTATTATCCGGTGATAAATTCATCCTAGAAAGGAGTATTTATGCGTGTTCAACAACAGGAAAGGGAGGAGGTCTGCACAGCATCACATGAATTTATTTAAATTGAGGGAACTCATTTCACCTTTGCCTTTGTGAAGGATAATTTCCTCTGTCAACACTGGGACTGCTTTAGTGCTACAGATCAACACTGGATAAGCTTTACTTTCCATGAGAGCCTCCAACATTAACAACTCAGCAAAATGAATACAATTATACACAGAACATAAGATGGTTTCTTGATTGGCATTTCAGTATGTGCCGAGTTAGTGATTAAATGTAGATGAACAATTTCTTTTGCTGAAGTCTAGGTTTTGTTCTCAGAAAACTTAACTCAGCATAGTTGCTTGTTCCAGTTCATCGGCCAATTTTCTGCTCAAATCCAGATGCATCTTTTAACAGACATTTAATTAAGCCAGCATGACAGAAGCAAAGGGCAAATGGTCCTTTTTTGGCAATTAAATCAACAGGAGGAAATATTCAGAATATAAATTTTCAGAACACAGCTATTGTAAATGACAATTTTAAATAACAGGCAATGAATTTGGATATCAACACAGGTCTATCTTTAGAAGAAGAGAGTAGGTCAGAGCTGCCCTAGCAACAGAACTCATTGCTGATTCCTGACAGCAGCTGAACACCTTTTCATGCATAAAGTGGGATGGCTAGGCAGGGAAATGGGGACTAAACAGGAACATGATTGTAAGGAATACAATTTTTTTTTCTGATTCCACTGCTATTAAATGAGTAATAAGAAATGCACATAGCAAAAAATAGTAGCCTAAAGCAGGAAAATTATCAAGAACAAGTACCTAGTTTCTTCCTGCACTTTCTCTTGCTTGGTAAAGCATTACAAAAACAATCCCTGCAGCACTACCTTCCACATTATTAATTGAAAATATTTAAGGAAACAATAATATATCATATCTAATGGTATAGAACCCTTCTGCAAGAGAATACCATGCATTCAAAATAAATGGCTGGTTCTTTGTACTGGAGAGGCTAATGTTTTCATAGTTTTGCATATATTTGCATAACATTCTGCAAATGTCTATGATTTTTGTCAATCTACAACTGCTCCAAATCTCAGATAAGAACTATAGCAATTCTTAAGGCCATATTTTTCATTCAAACTAGGCAGATGGAACTACAGTCATTACTCCCAGATATTATGTTTTTCTATAAATCAGAAACATCTCTTAGGTTATTTGGAATATATAAGTAGTGGGAGAGATAAAAAACAAAAATAATGAAATAGGTCAGGGGAACTAAGACTTTACAAAAAATATTTACAAGCATGTCTGAAAAATGATCAAAAAACCAAAACTCATGAGAGAAGTTATCCATTGAAGACTATGCAAGAAAAGTCACACAAACTGACATGAATCAGCCCATTCTCCCTCTTACCCCATAGTTGAAGTACATTTTCTTTACACCTTTTCTTCCTCCAGAGTGTATGAAGTAAGGTCACGTAAAGGTCAATATCCTGAGAGTCTCAATGGTGGAAAAATTCTTTTGCAACTCTGGGATAGACATCACACAAGACCTTGCCAAAAGTTTTCTTCATTCACTGGGAGTAGATTATGCCTTTAAGAGTAGCCCTATACTGTATTCAAGAGATTAATTTCCATTGGATGTAGACAAGTAGGCAAGTTTTATTCAAATATTTTAGTTAATACTACCAATGTAGCCAGGGTATCATGTTTTTCACAAGATACCTCGAAATACTGATACTTTTTCACATGTAGTGGCAGCTACATTTCATTTCACAAGGCAAGTTTAGCATTCCTCATTCATCACCTATTCGCAACATCAAAATACCCATTTAGAGTCCACTGCAAATCCACTTATGGAGACAAAACAATATCATTACTGCAGGAAGCTCCAAAAACCCAAGCTGAACTCTAACCCATCTCCAACACATCACAAATATTTACTTAACAGGTCACTTGGGTCCTCCCTAGCTATAGCAGCTCTCTTGATACTCATGATGCCGGGAGCAGGAGGAGGAATACAGATGCTAATGTTGTGTGGAGTTAACCATGATAATGGACTCCGGTAACTTATAGAGCAAGAGGAAAGATGGCTAATTCCAGCCCTAACCCCAGTGAAAATAGTTTGTGGTGACTGGAGGACATACAGGTATCCTTTTCATGCATTTGTACGTTACTGGTGGAGAGGGTCAAGGCTTGCCTCAAAACATGAACTACCATTAAAAGGTTCTGATTTAGCTCAGAATTCAGACTGTGTTAGCTTGCACAGGTAAATGTAACTCTAATTTAAAAGATGGCTCTTGTAACTTGTAACCTGGCTCTTTCCTGTATAATAAGTCAAAGAAGGTTTTAATTTTTATTATTTTTTTTTTAAACAGGAAATACATAATAGATGGCTCCATTGGCAATTACATTATTATTGAATAATTTTATTAGGGGCCAAACCCAGGAACATTAGCTCTTGCAACAAGTAAGGCCTGGTCACATCTAATTTGTCATCTCAAAAACAACCAAGGAAATCATGTTAGCAATTAAAAATTAATGCGGTCTACATATAAAATTAAAAGGCAAAATTAATGAGTAGGGACTAGATCCATCTAGGTCTTTCAAAAAATTCTCCCTGAAGTAATTGGGACTTTACCCAAGAATAAAGGCTTCCAAACACACTGCTTCTCAGACATATTATGTAGATGTTATTATTTAATCCTGTTACACACCTCTAATTTTAATAACACTACTTGGAAGTGACAATCACTGACAGAGGATAATGCTTGGAATCAGTAGACACAGTTGCTATCTCTGCTGAGGCCATTGATTTGCTAGCTGGCAACAGGCCAAGTAACCTTACCTCCCCTTGTCTGGAATTTTTTTTATCAGCTCTTGTGAGAATAATAAAATAGTTGGGAGTGGTGCATAAAGTGTTATTGTATGCATCATGTTACATATTATAAGCAGCAGGTCTGTCAAAAACTACAGCACATTTAAACACAAGAGAAGTTCTCTTGTTTCATTGGCTCCCATAGAGGAAAAAGGAATCTGAGCAGTAGCTTTCTCTGGGCTTGGAATGTTTTCCCAAGCCTAGTCCAGCAGACCTCCAGAATCACCGCTTCAGCTGCCTTGTCTAGCCTTGGGTCCTGGATACAGACACAGCTATGCTTACATCTCAGGTGTCCACTGTTCCTCCCACAGCTGATACCACAAGGGTTTCCAGACAAAAAGACATAAACTCTTAGCTCTGTTAACCTTCACAAGGTGCAAGTATATTCCCACCAGGTATACATTATGTACTACAAGTTTGCTCATCAGCACCAGTTTGGAGTAAAAGAGCATGACTATATTTGCACAGAAATATAGCATGGACACACTTGAGTCAGTCACCTCAAACTTTCAGCCAGCATGATTCACTGCAGTGAGTACTCAGCTGCTGAACTCCAGGAACAGTTTAATGTTGGGTTCAATTTGCCACAGCTGCAACCCCACCGTCTCTGTCCTCATTCCAAATTTCAGTGTTGCCTTGTAGCTAGCCAGTCTCACAAACACATGAGTCAAGAATACTCATAGCTTGAGACCTCCAGGAATTCAGTCCCAGACACCTTCCTTTATGCAACTACTATCAAACAGCAACAGAACTAGGAGTACGTGTAGCTAAAGTCACAGGGAACATTGCCAGCTCATGTGAAGTTGTCCACAGGGAGAGGATGTCAACTGCAGCTGTTGATGTGATGATGGGAGATATGCAAATGTACTCAGAGATTTTAGGCCCACATGGAGGAAGACTCTCAGGGCTGCCTGGCTGACTGTATCTCCAGGGTTGCAGGCTTTCAGTTGCAGCTGCTCTGGAAAGGAGCTTTTCAACAACCTAATTAGCTTTACTTAGATGATAAGGGGAAAAGCAGATAGCTTTTGCTTTGCTTGCCTTTTTTTTTTTTTTTTTCCCCTAGTGCAGAAGGCTGTGGTATTCTTTCTCTTCCTTCTGCTCCTTGCTTGTGAAAAGAAAATGAGAAACCTGGGAGGTGAGGCTGGTTTAATGAGCTAACCTAAGGCAGCTTTTAGCAAGTGGTAGGTATGTGTAGCAGCTGTGTTGGACTGATGTGTGAGTAAGGAGCCCCAACAGTGTTAATCGCTGTCAGTGGACATCCTGACATGAGGGAGTGCTCCTGCTTTAGTATAGAGCCCAAACCCCTTTTCTCAATGAAGTCAGGATCCTCTGTGATGCTGGACCCTTTTCTTTGTGGTGTATTTGGGTAAGAGGTTACTTAAAAAGCTGTAAGACAGACCAAGAAACACCACTGGTCTTAAGGGCTGGCTTCATAATGTTGCACCTGCGTGCTGCCTTTTCTCATTCTTGATATTCATGTCTCTGCTGGAGATGTGTTGCCTTGGTGTAGGGCATCAAGCCCAAGTATTCGGATGCTGTGACAATTTTTTCTTTCTTCTCTTGGATTGTGTGGCACCCACAGCAGCGTACCCAGCAGGCTACATTACCAGAGTGCTGTGGGAGGTGGATACAGCAGAGCTTGCTGGGTTGCAGATGGAAAAGAAGACAGTCACTTGGCTGTAGGTCTGCATGTGGTTTTTAGGTGTAAGAGGTACAGCAAATACAGGAGCTGGCAGTGGTAAATTCCTGAAACTGCTGTGAATATCTCATGATTAAACTTTCTCAGCAAGCTTACAGCACCAAATGCTTTTTCATGTGAATTATTCAGAGCTTATGAAGAACTTGAGGCTTGGTCAGAATTGGTTAGTGACCATTCTGTCTTGATTGTCACTGAAGTCAAAGCAAGGACTCTTCTGTCTTCAGCAAAAATGAGCTTTCATCTCACATCACCCTTCTGAAGTCCATTCCTTGAGTGGAGAGGGAGCAGTCTCTTCCTTGTTAGTAATTTCGTTAGTTTTCTGTTGGGGCAGGCTGTTATCTCACAGATGGCCCCAGGGGCACCCAGAAAACACAGGGAACAGGAGCCTTGCTACTTGACAAAATTGAGGGCATAAAGCAGCATTTCTTGTAATTGTTTCATAAGTAGTTTTGTTGTTCTAATATATAATGTTAAAGCAGAAAGAGTCATTTGTATGTCTGCTGTTTTAAGTTAAAGTCATCATGGGGAATGAGAGTAAGGAAACTGTATGCTTTAAAGTCTTGCAACGTGCTACTTAATTAACCAAAAGAAAACCCTGCTTACATATGTTACTAACAACAATCTGTAGCACCTGTTAAACAAAAGAGGCTCTTCCAATTATAGTGGCAAATAACACAAATATTTCTGGTAAATGTGCCGCTTCCTTTTATGGATGAATGAAAATTTTACTTGCAAAAAATTATATTAAATCTTTTTTTACGAAACTCAAAAAAACAAAAACCAAACCAATGGTTTCAGAGAAAAGAATGAAAATTGAATTTTGGCTGCAGAATTGTTATTTTAGCAAGGCTTGAAGAAGACCTTTACTTTGCTGCACCCACCATTGCATAAACTTGCTTTTTGTAAGCAGTAGTGTAATGCCAAAATGTAAAGGATTTGCTAGAACTAGCTCCTATCCTAACTTGATTCACAAGTGTACATGAATTTCTATGAAAAATCTAAGACACAATTTAGACATGGAAATGTAAGCAATTTTGGACTACCGTAGACACTTCTGTTGCTTTGAATTCTGAAGATGATGAGGTAGTTCCTATAAAGGAAAACAAGCAATGGTGTACTTTGATGTTATTAACTTTCCCATCATTTTCATCTGAACATAGGCCCTTCTGTTCTGATAAGTTCAAAGCATGAACCAAGTGCACCATATTCTTCACTGTCTGAGACAATGTTGACTGACATTCTGTTCTGGTGAGAACACTCAGGTTGTTTCAGTGTCACTTTATTCCAAATCCAGAAAGCTTATTGTTAATAACTTATGGTATGTAATTGATGTTAATTATCTTAATCAGAGGCTTCTCATGCAGTGCTTGGACATTGTTTGTTTGCTTAAGTGGTGATAAGCTGTGCACATGAACTAAAGTATATTCTTGCTCCTTGTGACAACAAAAACTGATGAAATGTATGTACTCCACACTGGATTGTAGACAAACAGCAATATAAAAGTAACTTTGATATAGTTTTACATGTGACTGAGATCTTTGTGGTGTGCTACAATTCTGTGTGACATGTCAGGGGCAGCAACAGCAACAAGGAGGGTAACCTGAGCAGTCCCTGCAAGTCTTGTATGCACAGTGTCCTTGCCACACAGCTCTGGTAGCAAATGGAGAATTGAATCCTCTATATCTACATGCATATTTTTCATTCCTATCCTAGCCTAGATTTATACCTTAGGGATTGGATGGATTTCTGATGTATATTCCTAGAAACCAGCTCTGCATCCTTAATATGTGAATTTTCTTTTTTTTTTTTCTTTTGTTTTCCAGTCTTTGCTCTGCTAGAATAATGGCAGCTAAACCATAAAACATGATGGGTTTTCTGGAGTTATTGTACAATGAAATGTCAGCTCATATAGTTTCAAAACACTATGTGTGGGATTAAACACACAATAGCATTAGCTCTGATATATTTCACAATCAACACCTCTCACAGCACTCTGAAAATGTCTAAGAAATTCTGAAGAATATTTAAACCTGGTTGATGGCCAGAAACAGTAATAACTGTAAGCATTAAATTAGAAAGGTGCTTTGTCCTCATGTTCATGATTTTTCTAGTATCAAAGTTAGGTGATGGGCTAAACTGAGTCAGTTTACCCAGTGACAATTTAGATTCCCTTGAGTGTCTAAGACATCAGCAAGGAACTGGCAGGTATGACATACAACGTATGGCAGACCTAAGCCCTTCTGCTATGGCAGCCATATGCCAAGTAGGATATTATAGACTTTTAAAGTGGAATTGGATACCTACCTGGGAAGATATGTCCTGTCCCTTAAATCTTGTATTTCTCCATCAATGCATTTGCCACTAACTGTTATTCAGAGGTGTTAGAACAGAAAGTAATTAGCTCAGAGTTACTGTTTGTCCTTCAAAGGTAGGAGATAGATCAGATACATTGTCTCTGGAAGTCTGACAGACACCTGATTTAATTCAGCCTTTAAAAGGGGGCACAAAATTTTATCAACAGAGCTGCAAGGACATACGGTTGGCTATGCTTAGGGTGTGAAGTCTAGTTACTTGGGTCTGCTGGGTATGCATATTACAGATCAAGGCAGTCTAATAGAGCTTTCTGAGGAGGGGGGTGAATAGATGCAATTGCTTGCTTGACTGGGCTGTATGTGGTCTAGATCTCAAGGCTGATTTACCACAGGAGTATTTTGATAAGAAGATTTCAAGGCTAGGCTGTCTCAACAGAACCTCTTTAATGATCTTAATGTACAAGTTATACAAATGGCTATTTAGCCCACTGAAGTGTAGCCAGGGGAACACATAGTTAACAAAACATTTCCAAAGTAAATTGAGAACGCAAAATGACGTGATTGAGGGGTTAATTCTTTGGGGTGACCTTCCCAGGATAATATCTTTAGCAATTAATTAGAAAAAAATAAGCATCTATTTAATATTTTGGCTTGTTTGAGTTCCTTTGACTGTATTAATCATTAATTCTATGCCTTATGTGTTTGGGTTTCTTTCTGTCTTAAGCTGTACAAACCCCCAGTAATAGCTTTCAGGTGAATGTCCAGATATGCAAAAGGAATAGCTGCACAATTTCCTCTGGCTCAATCTCCAAACATTTCCCATTTAAAAGGAACTTAAGTTCAGTAAAATAGAACACTAATTTAAAACTTGGTCAATTTTCAAATATAGGAGGGGGCTCATGTATCTAATCTAAGCTTGCAACCTCTTTCTTTTGGTAATGGTTTCTAGTCATGATTCAAGTATATTTATCGTTATACTAATTAGATAACTATTAGATTGTTAAAAAAGATTCTGACCAAGAGGCTGTGAAAGTCAGTAAAGTCCCTCACATTATTCAGTCAGCACTATAACACACTGTGATTTACTTAACAGATAATATCCCTGTGTAGTGCTATCTATTGGATATGACAGGGTTTTGACAGTGATGATGTGTAGGGCTGTATCTGTTCTCCTTTTATTTATGGTCTGACTCTCCATCAGTTACCAGACGCGCTTCAGTAACCATTTCTCAAGGGTATATAGACATTCTATGATTAAATTGTAAAGACCACTGGAATTAAGAGGGTTTTCTAAGATAAATTGCTAGGTAGTGTCTGTTTGGTCATGATAAACCTGTTAAGCTGCCATAATTGAGCATAACAACTTTATAACTAAGAAAAAACTTCCCTAGTCTTAAATTCTTCCAAGATTCTATTTTTTTTTTCTCAACAGCACTACAAGTATCTCCCAAATCCTGAATCTGTGGATTCACTGTATTTCAGATTGAAAGAGAAACTGCTTTTTTACATTACTTTTCTTAGCTGTTTATTAAAATTCAAGCCAGAGCAAACCTTCCTCTATAGCAATTCCATTTATTTTTCAAATTCACACTTTCCTGCTGCAATTTGAAATGAAGCATGAGGGTGACTGGAGTTATCATGTTTCTTTCAATCGAACAGCTGCCACCAGAGCAGGTTGTAGCTCTTTGAATCATCTTATCTATAGCACTAATGGCATTAGCTACAGACATATAGGTCACAAGCTGATATCTTCTGTAATTTCTTTAGAGCCACTAGATGGTAATGATACTAAGAATAAGGGAGTTACCAAAGTGAGTAAGTAGCTTCAAAGCCATCACAATTCTATCAAGGATGGAGACACTTTTGTAAACTCTATAGGTCACGGTTTGATTTTCCAAGTACCAAATGGACTGAGTCTGTCATTACTGAGAACAGAAGCTGACAGTGTGTTTTACAGAGCAGCTGACATCTTCCAGCCTAAGCAACAGAAGAATTAAGTTTCAGGGATGTTCAGATCTTATATAGAAAGAACGACAGACTGTAACAGTAGTTATAGATAATAAAATTGCAAGACAGACAACTTTGAAAATAGCTCATTTAAAGCACTAACTGCAATCTTCATGACAGCAATCTATGGTACAGACTAAGCACAATAAGAAAATATGGTATGGACTAAACATAGTAAAAAAATTAATGGTAAAGGCCATCAGTCATACTGGTCACCACATACATAACTCAGACATTTTTAAAATAGTTCATTCTTTCATATCATTGTTTTTGGATGTGTGTTTAACAGTCATCACTTTTCAATATGTGTCAGTGTTTAACATTTTGTATTTCCAAAGGGTTTTAAATATCTAAGATAGTATGGCTCCTCAGAGGGAATTTGTATAGAGAAGTGGAATAGGAATAGTGCTCAAGACTGCTAACAAGTTGTCTTCTGTCACAGAGGGTAATTCCTAAGGGCTAGTTGTGCGTGTTTTGCACAGTGGTCCTCTGTTTTTGGAATATTAAGTGTGTTGTCATCTATTTCATGGGCAGAAATTCAAACCAGTATTCTAGACAGATTAAAATGTGCTGTGTGTGTGTTTAAACAATTATCAGATATCCAGTAATTGGTTTTCATATCTTTCCTCAGTCTCTTCTGAAGGGACCTTAGTGACACCATGGGAAGGCTCAGGGTTTTTTCCATTAAAACAGCATGGATTTTCTTCAGGTTCCTTTTGTTTTGTTTAACTCCAAAAATGAGTGAGCAAGGCCAGCTTTTCAGGCTTTCTAAAAGCCAGTCAGGCTTTTAGAACCAGAGTGAGTATGGTGAAGGGTATTGCCCCAAGAAATGCATCACCAGATCTTTGTTCTTACTTTTAACCAAAGGACCTTAATAGAAATAAGTATAGCAGATGAATGACAAACCACTTAAACATCTCTGTCTCTGTAAGCACACAGTGTACATTTCTAATCTTGAACAGTGATACATTCTGAGGAATATTGACATCAAATCTTTTGTATCCAAAATAGTTCTTCACTTCAGAATGCTTTCTTTTCAGATGCACATTTAAATAACCTCTGGTTCTTTCCTAAGTTTTGTTGTACTGAGTGAAGATTGTTTTCTGAACAAACAGGTATTGTAATGTCTGTGCCTCAGTGCACAGAATAAAAGAAAGAACATGGAAATTTAGGGGCAGGGAAGGACCTAAAAGAAATTATAAGGTTATTATTTTCTTCTATGTTACTTGTAATGCACTACTTATCAATTCTCAGCCTAGAATAATTCCTGCATTTTTAAAGTATCAAATAGTTTACTAAATAGACTGGGTATGAAGACATCTGGAATAGTGGAACCTTTCTGATGGTTTATGAACACTGCAGCCTGTCTTCATAGGTGCTTATCCAGAAAATTTAATCAGAAATGCAAGCCACTGTGTTTCTTGGCAAAATGTGTGCCATGTTTCCGTACACCTAAATACACAGTGGAAACAACAGGATGGTGACCTGGCAAGGATGATTGTGAAGGTAGAGCTAATGCAAACAGAAATTTATTTACCTGGAAGATTCATCCCCCTGATACCTCGTAGCCTGCTCCCCTGTGTTCCTTTTCCTGTGCATCTATAGCTCTGAATTTGTTACAGTTACCTAAGCATGCAAGGCACTGCAGGATTTATTTTCTGTATCACTATCTTTCAGGACTTGTGCTTACCTGTAGGAAAATAGAATATATGTTTTGTGGCAGAACTTGAACCTGCAATATACTGGGCAGTAGAATTGGGTCTCTCACTGTTTTGTTAACCTTTTAAAAAATAGACATATCAGAACCTCTGTTGTGTCCTAAAGTATGAAAGAGTAGCACCTTTTGTTGTACAGTGTCCAGTTCAAACATTTCATCAGCAATGTCCTTGTGTTCCAGTGTTAGGTCATGAGACATATTTCAGTGTGAATTTTTAATCTGCAAGTTTGGGTTGATCTACTTACTGCAAATGATGCAGCACTGAAGAGACACCACCAAGGACTGAGACAGGGAAACAGCTTTTTTCCTCCTTTTCTAAGCTGCAGAGAGCACTACTGGTTCTGTAAAAATACTGTTGGAGACACTGCATTATCCTGTCCTCTCTAAATGAGATTACCTTCTTTTACCTACTTTTTCTCAAGGAAATACTCTCTTCTGGTATTCAGTAAGAAAATGATATTACTTTTTCTTCTTTCTTTATGATTTATTGTTTACATAATCTTCTCCCATCCCCCAATCCTGCCTGCCATACCATCCAGAAAACCCAACACTATAATACACATATTCCCCCAAAACAGCCAAAGATCTGAGGAAGAACCTTGCCCCACGCAGGGCGACAGTTTGTCAGCAATTCAAATGCACACAGAAAGCTCTCTCTATGTAACAGCAACAAAATGATTTTTATTAGCCCTGTCAAAAATTAGATCACATCTGTTGTCTTTACCAGAGGAAAAAAAAAAAAAAAAAGAAAAGGAAACACTTCTTAATACAGGGAAATTTTCATCAAAACTGATGTGACTTTCAACATCCCTAGCAGACAAAGAAATATCTGAAGAGCAAGTGAAGTCTTGAAAAGAAATGCAGACAACTGCCTTAGCAACTGTCTGGCACATATTTGATAATACTTCAGATCTGATAATATTTCTGTCTCCTGTCAAGTGCTTAAGTCTCTGGACTCCTAAATGGCTGTGATATAGTGCTGAGCATCGCTGATCTAAGATGCATGTGTTTATAAGGCATTATTATTATTGCATTCTAGTAGTGGCTAGGGTATTTTCACAATTATTTTCAATAGCAAGAGGTTACTTATATGCCTGGTTGTTTGGTTGGTTGGTTTTTCCCCCAAAGCCTACAAGAACCATCCAAGGAACTGTAGGGCACTCACGTCTTGGAGAGATCACCTAGAGTTCAATGGTGGATCCAAGAAGGTTGTTGAGAAAGTGGAAAGTGCCCAGCAGAGTGTTATGAGAGGCCCTAGAGCACCTGACCAGAGAGGAGTTCAGTGAGGTGGGCTATTTTAATTTGGAGACCAGGGGACCAAATTAGAGGAGGAAGTGGAGCAGCGTCCCTAGTTGTTTGTGGGGGGAGGCATTACAAAGAAAATGGATCCAAACTGCTCAGAAAATGGGTCCTGATATTGGCAAATGCCAGAACAATTGGTAGTGCCCATAAGGTGCACTTTGAGAGAGGCAGATTAGACATTAGGAAAAATCTTCATGGCACTATTGGAACAAACTGCAAGTGCGGCTATAAAAATCTGTCCCTAGAGGTTTTCAGGCATGTCTAGAAGAAGCCACACCTCAACTTATCTAGACTGGGACTATTCCTACTTCAAGTAGTTGTCTAGATTTTATGACCTCCAGAAGTCCCTTCCAAACAATGGTTCTAGGAGAACAAAAGCGTAAAAATGTGCAGTATGGGTCTCGTATTGCTGCCAAGTTTTGTAACTAGTATCTGGTACAATTCATGCTATTTTCTGCAAGTCTTGGTAGAAATTCTGCTTCAGGCAATTTATAACCACATCAGAAAATGCTGTCTACCCAAGTAGGAGTAAGGAAGCATGCTAAAATCAAAAGACCAGAATACTTTCTGCTTTTTCTCTGGGGATCATGCTTTAAAAGATCATTCCCTTTAAACAGATACCCAGGCTAGATAGCATCACGTATTGTAACTAACCAGCTTGGATTTACAGTGGAGAAAAAAAGGGAGCCTTGAAAGATTTAAGGGAGCTTTGAAAGATTTTACTCTCTGATTGTGAGGAGTGACCTCTAAAGAACATAGCTCAATATAACTTGGCTTTTCCCTCTCTGATGGATGACTGTCATACTGTGAGAAATCTATAGCTGTTAGCAAGGCTGTCATGACTGCTTGCAAAGATCAGTTGCTCTGTTTACTGAACTATGTTTTTTCTTTTAATTCACAGAGGATATTTTGTTAATAAGAACTTGGCAGCATAATAAATTGACTACAGCATTTCTCTCTCTAACTGCTATGGGGTTGTGATATGTGTTTCAAATTAGGTTCCCTGAGCTGTAGAATCATAGAATCATTAGAATGTTAGGGGTTGGAAAGGACCTCTGGAGATCATCAAGTCCAACCCCCCCTGCCAGAGCAGGAACACCTAGGGAACAGATCCAGGTAAAGTATCTTCTGTTGCACTGAAAGACCCACCTTCAATACAGACAATATCTAAGCAGAAAGTATCAGAGAACATGGTTATGATTTATTTCTAGCATAATAATCAAGACTTGAGAAGCTATTCAAAACTCATTAAAATAAGATGACTGTGCTAAGAGCCACCTAACAATACCATGTGATCCATTTGCAAGTACAAGCTTAAGAGTAAAAAAAGAAAGAACTGCAAATTAAAATATTTGACAGATGGATGTATAGGGGTGTCCTATTTCAGACATTCTTAGTCATGGCAAAAACAGCTTGACTCCATGGCAGACTGACTCCACTTTTCAGTGCTGGAATAGAAAAGGCTCATCAGAGTAAATCTCTCCATTTTTGAAGAGAGGAGAAAATTACTCATAGCACTAACAGCATTCTAAAATAAAACGAAACTCTAAACCATATTTTCACAATGAAGTAATTTCAGAAATACACCTAATAAGTAGAAGGCCATGCCAATTTCTGACAAGTGAATTTCCTTCCTCTGACCAACTAGTAATGGCCTCTATCTTTGTTGTCTTCAGTTCACTACAGCTTGGTCATAGATTTAAAAATGATGAACCATTTTAGCTCCTGACTTGTTTTTGGGTTTGGTTTCAGTTTTCTCTTGGTACCCATCCCCCTTCTTTTATTGTCACTCTATATCTAGTATATATGTATATACTTATATATACATGTATCTAGTATACTATATCTAGTATACCATAGCTTCTCCTATTAAAAAGACCTACCCGTTTCCACTTGCTGCCTCACTAGATGGGGTATTTCCTCGCTCTAGAGCCCATGACCTTTCCCCTCTGCTGAAGCTGACCTCACACATGCTCTGAGAACTTCTACCTAGCCAAGTTTCACAACTGGTCATCTTCCTGTACCCTCTAAGTGTCTCGAAAACCACTGACACCTTAGCTTCCCTGGCCTTGTCCACTCATTCTTCTCTTGCTGCTCTTTCAGTACATGGAATCATAGAATCATAGAATTGTCAGGGTTGGAAGGGACCTTAAAGATCATCTAGTTCCAACCCCCCCGCCAATGGCAGGGACACCTCCTACTAAAGCAGGTTGTTCAGAACCCCGTCCAGCCTGGTCTTAAAAACTTATATCTCCCAAAGAGTTCTTTTCCACTAACCAACAGGAAAATAACTTCTGTTGCAAGCTGCCACTGCATTTTGCATGTTCTTTTAAGGAGGGACTTTTGCTAAATTCCTCATTTTTTATTTCTTTTGTCTTAATCTTGTAGACTTTTTGCTAACTGGTTAATCTAGATTGTCTGTTGTTATGAATTTCAGAAGGAAAATTTGGACACTGTGACAACAGTGGTAATTTTGCAATCAGTAAAATGCATGTTTCTCTCAGCCACAAATTTTATCTTTTGTAGTTTACCTTCTACCTCCTGCTGTCCATGTATTTGCAGAAGTACATGTCATTCTGTCACACAAACCAGTGTCCTACTCTTGATTTTTGCAGTGTACCAGATGCTGTAGGTGATGTGGCTCAGTGAGTGATATAGGACAGCATGGTTCATCTGGCAGATACCAGGCTGACTCCTGGTTGCAGGCTAGCTCTGTCTGCAGCAAGTCCATGGGAAGGATGGCAGATGTGCCAGGAAGCCCGTTGATGAAAGTACCAACAAGTCCTTTTTTTGGGATGCACCCACAATGGGCAGTCCTTTGCAAACACCTTGGTATTACTGCTGAAGCAGTGACTGAGTGTCCAAGAGCTTGTTCCTATTAAAGGAGTAGCCACTGTAAATGTGAACAAGGATATGGGGAATCTTTACACGACTTCTTGAAGCCAGGATCAGATTTAGACTGGCCTAGACCCAGGTAAGAATTAATGTAGTCCCTGAAACCATGCCAATAATTTAGTGTTTCTTCTTCTGTCACTTCCACTGGGAATGGGATGGGGGGAGATTTTTTTCTTGCCCTAAAGTTAGAAGGGGTCATCTTACCTGCCATGGGGAATTTGCAGCTTTGGTTCAAAGTATGTGGTGCACTTTGTGCCACATCTGCTTATTCTTCTAGCAGGTGTCTTCAGGCTGGGACTCGGACACTGGTATAAAGCTCTCACTGTGGCAGACAGGAGGAGGCTCAGCAGGGTTCTGGCAGTAGAGCTGTGCTGACATCCATCAAGAGGAATACTGTCTTGCAGATGTGTAGTGACTAGCAAGTGGAGAATGAGGAAACATCAGCACATGAAGAGTAAAATAGGTGAAATAACAGTGCAATGCAAAGTAATGAAGACAAACTGCATTCCATTTTCTTCTGCATTTTGGTTTTTGATTTGATTTGGTTTTTTTGATTGATTGTTTTTGGTGGTTTTTATTTGTTGCTTTGGTTTTTTGGGGAGGGTGTTTGGTTTTGGTTTTTTTTTTATG
Organism: Megaceryle torquata; assembly: GCA_024611175.1. Taxonomy (NCBI): domain Eukaryota; kingdom Metazoa; phylum Chordata; class Aves; order Coraciiformes; family Cerylidae; genus Megaceryle; species Megaceryle torquata. The sequence continues at coordinate 36,897 of JANIJG010014274.1, read as the reverse complement.
ATGTGTTTTCTTTTTAGTAATTTTATAAGCAGCCCTCAAAGGTTTATAATACTCTTTTTCCTGCTGTGGGTGGATCTATTTCCACTTCCTTTTAAATGTTGCCTTTTAATCACAAATGCCTTTAAGCTGTGCATGGAGTTTAAGCTCTGTACAAATCCCTCAGATATATCAGAACAACTTGTTTGTTTAAAGTGAAATCCCTGAGAGCTCTTGGGAAATATCTATGGAATGAGGTCTTTGCTCCAGATTTCTTGTAGTGCTGGGGAAAACACCCCAAGCTCTGCTAGCAAACAGCAAATATGGAACAAATGGCCTGTGACTCTTATCCTTCAAACCCTAGTAACTTATGCAGACTACAAAGACCCCTTAGACTGGACTCCAGGAGGAAGTTAGAGTTGACAAACAAATGTGAAGGGAAAGTAGAAGAGAAAGATGAGCACTACAAACTCCTTGTCATTCAATGCCAACTTTATATTTCTACGTAGCACATAAAACCCTAGGAGTACACAGTAGTTGTTTCCAGCACCTTGAACCTGGGCTGGTTCCAGACTAGCCTTGTTTCTGTAGACCAGTTTGAGGGCTGATTCAGGTAACATGTTGGAAAGCTGCAGTTTCAGAAGCCAGGAGATGCCATGCGCAGAAGCTGCAAATACAAACTCTTCCTTCCTTGATGTTGGTGTTGAGCGTGGTTCAGTAAAAAGAAAAGATGTTGAGATAAAACTGAATGCAGACAAAGCTTTGTTGTTGCCTTCAATACAGTTAGGATTTCATTGATCTGAATTGGTCACCTGTTCATTAGAGGAATAGTACCAAACAAAAACCCCTGTACACACCAACTGAGCTTGCTGTTCATTGTTAGGGTGCTGATACACACCTCTAAGTCGGAAGGAATAAAAGTCCACCTATTACACCCAACAGTATCAATAACAATTGATTGGGTGGTTCACAGTCTCATATCACTGAGTCCCTAATTTTATATCCAATTAAATGAGACAATCTTCCTCTACTTCCACTTTCAGGAAATTCCTCCTGGAAGACTCTGTTCTGATGGTTAAGCTCCCTTCTTTATTTTCCTTATTTTTATTTGTGACTAATTTGTATCCATCTATTCTTATGTCAAGACTACCTTTGAGTTTAAGTAATTATTGTCCCCATAGTGTTACAGACATCTCCCATGCTTATTAGGCTCACAACATAGCTTCTCTACCCTTCTGGTCATGCTGCATCTTGGAACTTCACTGGTATGCATCACCCCATTTTCTCATGGTTGGCCTGTGAGTATCTGGCTTTTCCTTTCCAGTGTTTCCAAAGATAAGAGTGTATGTGTAGCAAAAAAAAAAAAAAAAAAAAAAAAAATTCAGCTTCCTTACAATTTATGTAAAAACACTGCCAAAAGATTTATCTTCCTCACCCCCTTCTTGTCTGGTAAGCTGTTTTGCATCTCTTCTAATGTCAGAGATCCAAAATTCTGTAGAGTATGTTTAATCAATATAATACCCTTACATTTTACTGGCTTTTCTCTGTGAACATTCATAAGTCTTTCATGTGTTTTTAAGAAGAATGAATTATATTATTTTTCAAACTAATCAAGAGTATTTTAGCCTTAAGACTTCTGCTTCTAAAGTCACAGAAATACAGCAGCTGATCTATAAAGTATTGTTTGCTTTTTTCCCTTTTGGCTCTTGCTGTTTTCTGTTGCTGGCAGGTTTTCCAAAACAATTTTGAAAAGAAGATAAGTAAGACCTATTAAAAGGTAATATTAAATATCCCTCACTTTAGTTTTCATAGTCTTTCAGGAAAAAGAAAAAGGATGATGAGGTTCCTTTGCTTGTGGCCAGACCTGTTTTCCTTTCCTGGGATTTCTGAAAGAAGAAACAATAAAGCCACAATTTTACACCTATATTAGTCGACTGAAAATTTGACAGTGGTATTGATTGCAAGGAGAGAAAGTGAGAACACAAACATGTATACCTCAGCAGCTGTCTCATTTATGGATTTTCTCCTTGAGGAATTTAGTCTGTGTTGACAAGAGGTTATGAGTTCTTAATATTGGTGCCATAAAGATAATATGAGCTAGAACGGATGGGTTAAATAAGATGGGATCAAGCTAGATAGGATCACATAAATAGACCAGGGTAGATTAAATTGTATAAACAAAGAGAGACTACATTAGGAGTCCTGGATTAGGTGGACTGGAGAGCTCTAAGAGAGCTACTTCTGAGTAATTTGAGGGATATTTGACAGTTCTTAAAAAGTTAACAACAAGAAATCCTTCACTCTGAGTTGCTAAGGTGACATAGCCATGACAAAGACTAATGAAATCTTAGAATACACAAGTGGAGGATTTTTCAGTAAAGGGAGGCCATTAGACACACTGTACAAAGCTCTGGTGAAACCTTATCTGAAATATGGGCACTATACTTGTCATTTTAAAAATCATTTCAGTCTGGAAAAAATATAGAAAAAAAGTAAGTATGAGGAGGAGGGAAAAGTCAAGTATTGTTTATTAGAAGCTAGAATTGCTTTTTACTCATCATAGTAGGGGAAAAAGATATCAACCAGCAGAATAGCAGCAGGATCTTTTAAGAAAAAGATATATATGAAAACAACAGAGAGACTGTCTTTGGTCACCTGGGAGACCCAGCCTACTAATCTTGATACATCTGATTAAAAAAAAAAAGGTCTTATTTTTCCATGAAGATGACCATTTTCCATGGTCATGAGGTTTGAAGTAGCTATGGGATGAAATATAACAAAAACTTGCTGGAGGAGTGAGTCAGAGTTTGGCCCCACTTTAAACAGAAGATGTTCAACACCTTGCAGAGTTGAACACACCATCACAATCTAACACTGGTTATGGGCAGGTTCTTTTCCTAACTTTTTTTTTTGGTCAGAATTTCACAAGTTAGTTTGGTGGACATTTTCATCAGTCATACTCAACAGAAAGAATGTAGCTTTTTAATAATGTACTATATCTGAACTTTTCCCTGCAGTTAGTTTCCTTGGTTCAGCAGTTTTAATGAATTTTTCTACCGAAGAAAAAGTAAAGGTCAAAGTTGGCAAAAGCCAGGTCAATAACTGTGTTACACCAGCCATGAGTGCCTGTATTTTTTTATCAAGCTTGTTATGAGTAAGGGTTAACACACTAAGCTCTGTGCAGCACATGTTCAGCGAAATTTAAACGAATCCTTGGAAGCTGGCTCTTCCACGGTTGCTGATGTTGGCACTAATGTACTTTGCATTAGTTTGCCACAGCTGGAGATCTTGATTCACAGGCATGAAAAGAATCAAATTGATTTTCCTCCTTTCCTTCCTTCCTTCTTTCAATCTTTCCTTCCTATTTATAAGCCTATTTGAATTACAGTGTAAATTTGTAGACCAGCAGAAAAAAAAGTTGGCCGTGGAATAAGAGGAATACAGACCATTGCACAGAAAATTAGACAATCAGTTGTTAATCCATTATTTATATAGAGTCCAGACTGAAACGTATGTGCACACAGGACTGAGAGACTATGCATCCCATATTTAGAGTCTCTGGGGGGTGGTACTGAAATGGCTGGCTTCTTGGCATCTGAATCATAGAATCATAGCATCGTCAGGGTTGGAAGGGACCATAAAGATCATTTAGTTCCAACCCTCTTGCCATGGGCAGGGACATCTCCCACTAGATCAGGTTGCTCAGAGCCCCATCCATCCTGGCCTTAAAAACTACCAGGAATGGGGCTTCCATATATAGAATACTAGATCTCAACAAAGCATTTTAAGCTTTAAGCTTCTTCCTGAAATCAATTAGGCACATAAATAAAAGTTAAGACTACAGCTGTTGTGTTGAATGTGGGCCATGGTGTGCTTTTTTCATTTCTCCTCAACATAGCTAAGGGTGACAGGGCAGAAGGCTCTCACTGAGATCTTTGCCAGTCCTGTCAAATGCTTGAAGAAACACTGAAAAACTACTGTGCAGTAGAAAACTACTGTAGAAACAGTTCTTGCTAGTTTCTGTTTGAGGATAAAATGGGGGAAGAACAGCTAGGGGAGGATGAAAGAGAAAAATAACTAACACAGGACTGGTGCCTTTGCAAGCTGAAAGCGAAAGGTGTATGGAAGGATGTTTTCAATGCCTGTAACCAAGCTAAATATAAAATGTCAGAGGAAAAGCTATTTGCTATTCTACAGATAAAAAGAGCTGCTGCTTTTATTCAGGTGTGTGTAATGACAGTAATAATAATAATTTGACACACATTATGGCAAAGACATTTTCCTTACCATGTCACCATTATTTTGTTCACATCCTATCTGTTGCCAACCAAAGAATTTAGTATCCATATCCTATAGTTCCAGCTCCTCTTGACACTAGGCAAAGACATCTCCAGAGTAAAAAAATCTGCTTCCCCAGCTTCCACCTTTCTGGCAGGAGTCCCTTCACCATTCTGCAAGGACCAAAGGCTGGGAAGTTGTGAGCACCCTTTGACAGACCATCTGACAGAGAGAGGAACCACAATTCTAGGATCCAGGACCAAGATTTGTTTAACATCTCTTTGGCAAGCACTGGGTATCCGCAACTCCTGAACATTAAATTGCCATTTTTGCTTATTTTAAGAAACACTCAGCAATTGCAGGGACCTAACCCCAAGGTTGTAACTTTTGCTTTAAGGCTCTCACAGTTCACATAGATTATAACTTCTGTTCCATTGATGATATGGGTATTTGTCATACTGGTGTGGTAGACAAGTGTGTGTTCTTTTTGCATCAGTCAGGTAAAAATTTATCTTAGATTTATGAGAAAGCCACAGCATAAAGATACATCCTAAATCTATTCCTCAGCTTTATCTTGGACCAGCATATGGCATTTTAGATTGGTTAATGAGAATTCCTCAGGCATTTTGTCCTGTCTAATACCAAAATCATTAATCTTATGTCTGCAAGATACTCTGCAGATCTGTTGTCACCAGGCACATATTAGCTATACAACTGCTTTCACTTATTGAGCAAGTGCATTAATTTAGTTTGCAAGATATGTTTTCAGACATGCATTCATCTCATCTGTTTCTTGCTGAGTTTTTTCCATTGCCAGGAATTTAATAGACAATAATTTTAATGTATCTACTTTTTCAGTAGGAAAATTAAAATATGAATATTAAAATCCAAATTATGCTAAAGACTGGGATCAAAGTTACACTTTTAAACACAAAGTTTCATCTTTCTGCCAAAAAAACAGCCTACTTAATTAGTAATAAGTTACTAAGCTATTAAGTTATGGATTAATTTGGATATATGTTCCCCCTGCCAAATTGATATAAGCATAGCTATGTATATTTTCACATACATATATAAAGCATGCACCTACATGAGGCTTCAGGTGTAATAGTGGAATCTGGACACATTATATAACAATTTCAGCTGAACAGAAGCATTTATACCTTGAAAATGCCTTAACACTTGTATTCCATATGCATTGCATTGCTCTACCAATCTCTCTACAAATATTTCACTTTAACTTTCTCACACAACACTTTAACACCCTCCAGCAGTGTCAGGTTTGAAAATGGAATCTGTGGCTCACTGCTAAGCTGTGAATTGTGCACCTTGAAGCTCTTCCCTGAGCTCAGGGCTTCCTGATCACAGACAGCTACTTGTTGGAAACGAAGAAAGTAACAGCAATCACATGCTTGTAGTTGTTCACATTAAGTTGCTGTTTCTCCCTACTCACTGATTTTAGGCTGACTTCTAAACCAAGAAGCCAAATGAAGTACTTCTGTAACATTGCCTTAGCTAAAATCCAGCCAGACACAAGATAAAAGGTTACTGAGATCAGCCTAATGTGTTCCATTGTGTTGTATAAGCTCATGCATCTTCTTGCTTGCAGAAAGTCTATAACAATACTGACAGGCAGGACTAGATCATAACTGGGTTTTTATACTTTTTGTTTGTTTGGTTTTTTTTCTTGTACATCAAGTAGAGATGAGGCTGAGGAATTGTCTTTCCTGTACAGAGGGCTGGCAGGACACTTGATTGAATAGGACTGAGTAAAAGGCTGAGGTGGACTTTTATACTCCCCCTGATCCAAGACAAACTATAAGTGCACACCTCAAGACTGTTCCTAATCTATTCTGGCCCTTTACAACAAAAATCTTATAAATACCCTTACAGTGTCTGTATCTCAGAGTCACCACGAGTCCACTAGAAGTCAATAGTTCCTCTGAAATTCTGGGCATAGTTTTCAACGGTACTTTGTAGAAAGGGAAGATGGGAAAACAAGTATGAATATTACATAGATTATAATTGTGCACACAAACCCACATTCACACATCCAAGTACTTTCCTTGATATATTGAGCAAGCATGCTCAAATGTTATAAATGGACAAAATGGATTTCCTTTAAAAATCTGTCAGCCAGTTTGCTAAATTAGACACAGCTTACCGAGAGCGAGACAATTATCTCTATCAAAGGGCATTAAATGTAAAGAGAACTGAATCAGACATTCTTAGATTAATGTGGAAATGCAATAGGCAATTACATTCTTCTCAAACATAAGGCCAAAATGAAAAAGCAGTGTTGATACTCATCTCTTAAAATATATTTCAAAGTATATATCTGCAGCAATTGAAAATCAAAGCACCAGTGTGATCTAAACCAATTTGTATCATGTAGTTCACATCTATAATTTTCCAAATACATTTGCAATTTAACCATCATATATCAATCCCAAAGAAATAGAAAAATGGAAAGAAAAAGATGTCCTTTCAGGGAACTCTGCAATGAACTCCAGGGAAATGATTGCTTAATCCTTTGCTGAAGTGAATCGTGAAAAAAACAATTCAAGCATAGATTTTAAGTGCCAAGTAACAAATTATAATAGTTTTGTTTCATTTTGGTAAATGCAAGTTCACCATTAAGTTAAAAAATCAGAAGGGAAATTATCATGTTAAAGGAACTATATGTATAAAATATGGTAGCCATGTCGATGTGTGGCTAATTGCATGCCAATATAATGTAACCAATATATGGGTAATTACATTACTGCAGTTCTTGCAGTCATACAAAAAAAAAAAAGATTCTAATTATTCTATTAAGTAATTATGTTCAAAAACCCTGAGAGAACAGGCAAATTCTTATTTTGATTATAGTGTAATCGGCCTAGCAATATTGCCTTTTCACATCATTAAGCAATAATTCACGGTGCAGTGCAAATAATTCAGGTTAATTCTAAGAATATCAAAATCACTTACCTATTTTGAAAATAATGCAAGTTCCTGTGTCCTGGAAGAAGTAAATTTTCAGCAGTGATTTTCTATGTGATTTCTTAAACATTTTTACTCTGATTTGTATTTTTACCTCCCTGTACGGGGATGCACCTCCTCTAGAGTTACACTGACAACAAGGTTGCTGAGAATTCACCTCTATGAATGAGAACTAATGGCACATGCTACCATGAAAATTGGGTGAAAACAGATACTCTTAGGAAACTGATCTTTGCTCTCTGGCTATGGACTAGAAACACAAAAGGTTTCTATCACATCATAGGACTCAATGTGCAGAGACTGAGAAGTGTAAGAGGGGCTGGGACTAACTGCTCTATGTGCAGCCCTGGCTGGCTGACCTGTTGAAAAATACAGGCTGAGGAATGGTTACTAAGAAATTACTTAAGGAATAATGTTCAGCAAAAATGTCAATATACAGAGAGTAAAAAATACAAAGAACAGTCTGAAAGACCTGCAATCACTGCAATTTGTCATTTTCATGTTCCTGTCAGGGACATTTTTCAAGGGTAGAAGTCATGTCTGGAAACATCTTGACCACGTAAGGAAAAAAAATCACTGATGCTACTTGAAAGTAAAAAAGCTAGAACATTCAGTAAGAGCTGCTAATTTCATCCTCACAGGAGTGTGGGTTTCCCCGTTTGGTCCCCATGGGCTGTCTCCTTTACTGGATGCTCTTTTGGTAAGCATGGTGAATGAGCAATCAAGGCACACGTGCTGGTGTGAATTGCTATGCTCTTTTTGAGACATGCAGTTGGCTAGTCCTGGAAATCCTTTTCTACACAGAATGGCAGAATGTCTGGAATCCAAAGGGACCTCCAGAGATCATCTGGTCCAGCTGCCCTTTTGCTGGGCTCTTCTAACAGTCACCGTACAGACTACTTTTATCTGTAACACACTTCTAGCACCTATTAATTTAGCTATCTTTTATAAACTATTTAGAAATCAAGTCCTGGTACAAAATGTAGCCAAAAATCCAGCTTTTTCCTTACTGGAAGCACAGCTATAAGAACATGGCCTCAGAGGTAGGTATTGAGCACCTGGGTCTTGGACTCAAGCCAAGGGCAGGTGAAAGACCTGTTAACCAACCCAAATGCTTTGGAAAACTCAACCTCTGGGTCTCAGCAAGGTGAAAGACTGGTAACAGAGCACATCCACTGCATGGTCTAACTAACACATAGCACAATATTAATATATTACTATTGAATTTAACCAAACATTATGCTTAGCTGACTTTACAGAAACACATTAGAGTGGTGCTTTATGTGCCCAATTAAGTTAAAAGGCACTTCTTATATTGCCTCTTTTGTGTCCCTGATACATTAGTTTGTTTAAAATTTTGCCTGATTTTGACAGAATGAGTCATAGCATTACCAAAAAAATATTAATTGTTTAAATTTCATTTTACATCACTAAAGAGCCCATCTGTTACATGGCCTGGTTTTAAATTTCCTGCATCTGGAGAGTAGAGGAGCACAGTTATTTGATTATGGATGGCTCTGAGGATTGCAGTTTCCTAGGGTTACATATTTCATGCTTTCTACGTCCCATGGCATCTCCCTGGGTGCAACATAGCTTACCTAAAGGAAGCTGGATATTTGTACCTCGTTCTGCTGGCATAATAGCTTCTATTTGCTAAAAATATAGCATTTTCTTTGTTCTAATCACTATTGAAATGTGGTTTAATGACTCTTTTTAATAGACGAGAATTTAATCTTCTAGCAAGAAAGGAAGCTGCCATTTGTTCAGAAGTGAGCATATGTAGGTACATGCAACAAAATAAGACTCCACCACCCCCAACTTCTATTCCTGTTTAATCATTCCACACAGGGAGTGCTGGGGTAGGATTAACTTCCAGAAATTGTCAGCAAGGGAGAGAATTCACAGCAGGCCTGTTTGCTATGTTTATTTGGATTTATGAGCTGTATTTGAAAATCCTATCACTTAGTGATTTTATTTTTGCAAAAGGCATAAATCCCTTTTGAATTCATCTTCTATAACTTTCACCAAATGGGAAAAGAGTAACACACGCTTTTTGTCTAATCTTCACGAAACATTCAGTTTACTGAAATTGCACATCATAAGTATCTCCTCTACTGAGACTCCACAGTTCCCTGGCATCCTTCGTTCATCTTCTTGCTGGGTTGTCTCTATGCAAGGCATCGCAGAGTTAGATATATCGTTCAGGCTTTGGGCTGACATGCAGTCATTACTCTTAGATGGATGGATACCTGTTTAGAGTGAGAGTCTTTGTGTCCTAATAGAGAGCACTCCAGAATATCACAGGTGCTTGAAAGATCTTAAATTAATCTTCCACTTACAGTTACACAAACAGATTATGGGGGACAGAAGGGTAACCAACATTTTTCTCTCTGTCCACACCTTTCCCCACATGACAATTATTCCATGTGAGGGAGAGGTCAGTTAGAGGAAGATAGCGTAACTTCAGTAGAACAAACCCCAGACCTAATCTCAGGTAGCACTAGTAGTAGTACAGATCTGTAATGATAATGCCCAAAACCTAACCCAGAACACGAACCACCATGTTAATAACTTCATAACGCATCATAGAGACACACTGTTCTTCGGTGCTTAAACTCAACATAGAAGTTACATACAACAGGACTATTATTGTGTGGACTGGGGGAGAAATCTAAGAGTTGGAACAAGCCTAATATCATTGTTCAATATAACCAAAAAGATCCTCATGTGTTACTTTGAGGAAGAAGATAACTGCTTTTAGCAGTTATTTAACTCTTCAGAAAGAGCTGAAGGGTTCAAAAAGCATGGAATAACAGTATCATATTTTTTCTTAACTGGATGTCAGTGCTGAGGCTGTGATTCTTATATTTAGCCATGCAAGTGTCTTGCATGGGATGTGGTAACCGAAGAGGTGTATACGGTTGAAAGAAACAGCTACCATTTGCAATGATGTATTTTTGGTTTTTCTTATGTGCCTTAAATGTTAAGTTTAAAAGTTTGTAGAAAAACAGGAACATCTAGAATAAGGTTTATACTTTCCACAAGCAGTAGAGGCTATTTCAGCCATAAGTTTCTTCTCAATTGAACTGAATTCATAACTCAGTAGAAATCATTCTCCCTATATATTTCTGTTCATCATCTTATAAAAGCTGTTTATTGCAGTTCCCATGTAAGTAGCGGATGTAAGGGAGACTGCTAATATTGTGTGTCTTCCAAACTCAGTCAGTTTCTACTTGGCCAACAGAAAAGCACTGGAGAGGTCAGTTACAGCAACACCAAAGGCATTATTTAGACTGATGTAGCAATCAGTTGATAATTCCCATTGTACCTCTTGATTTAATTTCACTCAGCACTGCTGGGGGGAAGAACTGGCTTCTTAATAAACTAACTCTGTGGATCTTTTCTACCTCTACTAAGAAAACACTATTGAAGCTGCCCTGCTTTGCATAAAATATTTAAATATTCCTGAAATAAGAATGTGGAGCCAAGCCTTCATGGTCAACCACTGCATCAAGGAATCTATTAGAAATGTAAGTCATTTTGTGAATTGTCTCTTCTCAATCCTTTATATGCAATATATTGTTCAATAGATTTAATGTTTAAAACTGTCATTTGGTTCCTGGGTCTGCTACTGGTCTGCTTTTTGAGCTTGAGCTTGCTTAATATGATACTATTTTTCACATTCTTCCATTTCTGAAGGCTAAAGTACATCTAAACCTTAGAGATAGTGTTCATAAACTACAAACCCTTAGGGTTTTCATAAACCTTAAGTTTTATGAAAGATGTTTTAAGCATACAAAAGAACAACTTTAGCTTCAATAAACACAGAACTGCTAACAAAAACTCTGCAAACATCTTATATTCATTCTCTAATCTGCACTTATTTTAATGGCAAAGATGTAGAATACACCAAGCACCATGCCAAACTAATTTGTCTTGAATAAAATAGAAACACATTGCTTTGAGGAAAATATTCATTAAAGTTGTTTCCTTTGTACCTGCTTCCTCCTACATAATCCAACTTGGTATTTTGCAGTTAAGTCAAGTTCTTTAATGCGGCAACTTTCCTTCTTCTCTCCTTCTGCCAGTCAAATCATATTACAAAAGCTTCTTCTACACTCAGCCAGACAGCTTGCTGTAAAGTTCTCACTTAGACATGACATGCAGGCCAGCGCTCTGTACAGTCTGTCATCAAATCATGTGTGGCACAATCCCCACCCTGCTATGTTAGAAAGGTAGCATGAATTCAGCTGTCTGTCACTTCTCTGTGTTTGTTAAACCTTTGATGAAGTCAGTGAGCCAAAATAGAATGTGAAAAATAGATGATCCTTTGAAAGCATTATGAAAGAGTACTCAGACATGCAGTCATGTAAAGAAAAGTACAGTATGTAAGTATAAAAGGAATAATAAGTATCACAGAATGGTTTCCATTAAAATCACATGAATTTCCATTAAATTGATTTCCATTAAAATAATCCATTCCATTAAAATAACAATCTGCATTTTTGGTTATAAGTTAATGAAAATAATTTTTTTGCAGCTTTATGGTAACTTTACTGTAAGCTTTATGCAGATGAATGAACTTATAACTAAAACACTGTTATTCTGCAAACTCATTTAGGACTTACAGTGTTACACAGACAACTGTCCTTCTTATCAGTGGGAGAAAGACAGTAAAATGCCATTTTTGCTTTCTTCAATAAATTATACACATATACCATTTGTTGATGTTATATGTTGATGGTAAACTGGGCACAGTCCAATTTGCTCAGAGCAGCCTAAAGGTCCATCTGTGGGCCTCCTACACCTTCAAAGGCAGAAACAGCAAAACCTTCCCTCCAACTAATTATACCACTTGGGTTTTGTTTTGGTATCACCTCTCCAATCAACTTATTAACTGATACTTATTAGCTAGAGAGTGAGTCCTCAGTAGGAAGTGGTACCTTGAGATACACAGCAGCAACTTTAAAAAATGCTTGGCAGGGATGCATCCATGCATGGACACTTGCAATAAGAAGTGATCATGCCATGTTCTCCTGATACTCACTGAGGGTCAGTGTTTTAAGAAGTAGTAACTTTAAGCCACTAGGAAATGGATCATTAACTATCGACAATTACATTTAGAATTCAGAAAAAAACACAATAAAAAGAGTCATCCTATATCTTTCCTACATAAAAAGCCTTTGCTAGTTGAGAGAAGCTGTTGTCACCTTTTGACTTAAATATGCATTTGCCACTAAACAATTAACACATGAATTAGTGTGTTATACAGACACAGGTAACTGTGAGTCAAGTATAATATACAAGTTTAAAGATGACAGCTACTGTCATCTTAAGAGTGAAATTGAAGCCGACATAGAGAAGCTGTGAACACATGCATGTTTAAACCCATAGCCTTTGACTATGTGTCTTTGTTAGAAAGTAATGATGAAAAGCAAGAGTACATCTCTGAAATGCAAAGCAGTGTGCAATAGATGGGGATGATGGGAGATTTGCTTCAAAAGCACACTTCTGATCTAAACTAAAGTGCTGGAGGAACACCCTTTATCTCATTTGCATGAGGACCTCTACAGTGCTTATCCATAACAATTAAAGGAGGTGATCAGAGTATGAGAGTAAGAAAAAAAAAGGATGCCTTTATTGCTTCTTCCACTGGGGAAAGCTATTCCTAACTACTTTCAGGGAAGTAATAAGCAAGAACAGGAAAAGAGTTTTAAAGATAGATGACCGCTTCTCTGATTTTTTTTTTTTTGTGCAGTCAGCTTCATTACAGCATGTTTTTAATATGTTCATTTGTTGGCATACAGATCTGACTAGGATATGTGAGCATTTTTCATCTAAAAAGGTGTGATTAACAGAGGCAAACACATAACACACTTGGAGTGTCCTTTCACACCACTCTAGTATGTTAGTAAAGAACGTGTAAAGTTTGATGGTCAAAGCAGGTAGAAAAAAAATGGAAATAGAGGTTTTGAGCTAGAAGAGAAAGGCCACAAAAGTTAGATTTTGGAGATGAGAGGAGGCAGATCATGTAACAGGAGAAAGAAAGAACGTGTAGGGTGTAGCAGTTAGTCAATCACACGTGTGACATCTACCCTAAAGTAGTTACAACAGTCCTCATTCAAACAAATAGATTTACCTGATGTTAAGATTATATAATAGATCTAGTTTGTGGTGCCTTTTTTTTTCCCTTTTAAAATTATTTTTCCCTGGCTCTCCAAACACAGTGTAGTAAATACCATGTGGAAATGTATGCAGCTACACTCCTTCTCAAAACCTTCTCTGTTCAGCTGCAATTAGTCCATCTCTTTAATCTCAGCAAACATCAACTTTAAGCACTGTAATGTACTCTGATACTAATTTTCAGACCAAAAGGCATCAACTTTTCATAGAAAAGGGCAAATTTATCTTGATTTATCTAACACAAACAAACATTCAGTCACTAAAGAAGACTGCTTTCCTCCAACCTTGAAGTTGTGTTTCTATGGACCTATAGTTTGTGGCAAGGCCTTTTTGAAAACCTGAACTTCAACACTGAAAATCATGCATGGCAAGTACCAAGCCACAAGCCTTGGCCTGTGAAAGGGTAAAAAAAGCTGATGCATAAGGAACAAAGCTGATACATGAGGAACACATGAAAGCAGAGAGAAAAAGGCAGGCACTTAGAAACGGATAAAGGGGTTTAGTTCTTACTAAAAGGAAACCAAAATGAAACATTCTGAAGGCTTAGAAAAGGATCCTGTGCAACTCTTTCAGTTTGCTTATTCTTGTGTCAGCAGTTTTCTCTTTTGGAGAAGTCTGCTCTTCCAGCAGCCAGCAGGTGCCTTATAGACACTGCAGAGATTTGCAAATAACATCAGGCAACTTGAGTGGGTGCATTCTGACAGCCCCACTGGTTCTGCAAGAGGGCTGATCAGGGCTATGAATGAGAGGCATCTGCTCTCAAATGGCAACATACTTTGCTTACAAACTATGTGCTGGTGACACATTTGGGCACAAATTAATTTCCCATTGACTGCCTTGTGGCAATTATAACCAACTTGAGGCTTTTTTCCTTTTGGTTTTCACATCTAAGGCTTTTTTACTTTAGTGTAATCCTAGGGTCATCTCAGAAAAAAAAGATATGTCTGGATCAAATCCTAGAATCTACATCTACTTTTTTATTCACTCTTAGTGATGCTGTAGGAATAGAATCATAGAATGGTAGGGGTTGGAAGGGACCTCTGGAGATCGAGTCCAACCCCCCCCACCAGTGCAGGATCAGTGAGGGCAGGCCACACAGGAACAGATCCAGGAGGCTTGTGAAAGTCTCTAGAGAAGACTCCACAACCTCTCTGGGCAGCCTGTGCCAGGTTCTGTGACCCTACCAGTAAAGAAGTTTTTCCTCATGTTGAAGAGGAACTTCTTGTGTTCTTGTTTCTGACCATCACCTCTTGTCTTACCACAGGGCACCACTGAAAAGAGGCTGCTCCTTTCTACTTGACACCCACCCTTCAGCTATTTGTAAACATTCATAAGATCCCCTCTCAGTCTTCTCTTCTCCAGGCTAAACAGCCCCGGGGCTCTCAGCCTTTCCTCAGCAGAGAGATGATCCAGTTTGACTGAAAACAAATTGCATAGGAACTGAGTAAGAAACAGTACATGTCTTCTCATTAGAGAAATTTTATAGCGTAAAGATTCATGAAGTTATATTTCTACAGATGTACAGTCATTAGAATGGCAAGGGACAAATGCATTACTCCATTGCAACTAAGGAAATCTCTGCACAGTATATCTCATTGGTATATGCATTTTCCTCCTGGTCTAAATCAACACCCATTACAGCTAAGACACAATTATAAAAAAATATGAGATGATTCTTACTTGAATTAACAGCTGCATATATGGAAGAAGAACTTCAGTAGCTGATAGAAAAAATTCATGAGCAATAAATCAATTAATTGAAATTAATTCTGGGGGAAAAAAGTGTGATTTTTTTTTTTTCTTATGCTTGTAGAAATGATAAATAAGTAATCCAAGGATTCGAGTCTGAAGATGACAGGGCTATTTATTTGAGCAGTGAGAGCAGCACTGGGAATTAAGTGAATAATTCTAACACCTCTGAATGCAGAAGTGTTGTCATAGTGCTCCATAAATATACCATCTCTGTAAAACTACTGAATTTTTACTCTGTAAAAATTCCTTATGAATGGTCCATTCTACTGAAAATTTCCCCCAGCCTTAGCATCACAACTTCCTGTGGGCCTTACCAAGGAGCATAAAGCCCTCTAATCCATTCAGACTTTCCCAAAAGTTTTCACAGTAAAGCTTAACATTGAAAATAGTGTTCATCACAGAGGCAGACAAGTCTCTGGCAGCTTTAGGGAATATGAGCAATTAAAATTCAAATTTCCAGAAGAGACCCAGCTCAGGGCAGGCTTCCTGGACTCACTGGGGCAGTCAGTCTGCTGGAGCAAGCTGGCAGTCTGTCTCCTGTAAGCTCTGGCTGTCAGGCTTCCATCTGCCCAGCTCTGCTCCCTGCTGGCTCTGCTCCCTCCATCTGCTTGTGCCAGTGGGTGGATGTTGCAAGCTACAGACACTCCCAGGCACCCAGAGGCACGTGGCCATGTGTGCAAAGACATGTTGAATGTGCTTAAATCTGTCTCTGCAGTCAAACTTAAGGCAACAGCCAGACCATCAAGGATAAGCAAGTTTCCATGGGTCTCACCAAATTCAGTGCCAGAATGTGAAGCTGTAATGTCACAGTTGCTGAGAGCTGGCAGTTAAGTAGAAAAGAACATAGCAACTTAATGAGTCTGCCTTCATCACGATTACATTAATAAGTGATTGTGTATGGTCTTTAATAGCCAAGGCTTCTGCTCCAGGTAATCATGGAGCATGCATTCGAAGAACAGCGTGAATACTAGCAGTGCTCTGAAAACTGAGGACAAATGCTAAAGCTATAAGATCTATTCTCAATCCTCTAAAGGCAGAAGAAACTCCTCCAAAGTACTAGACAACACTGAAACGTTAAATCTTCAAGGAACTGTGTTACAAGGCTTTGCATATTGTTAGACTGTAGCAGTTTGGGGCATATGACAACACAATGCATACTGTGGTGTTGTTTAAATACAGATGTTCTTTCTCATCTCCATCTGGTTCTTCTTCCAGATCCATAATAATAGTAATAATAATTCTTGTATCAATATAAGAAAGAGGATGAGAAGCCAGAGAGGTGGTGGAAGCCCCACCCTTGGAGATTTTTAAGACCAGACTGGATGGGCTCTGAGCAGCCTGCTCTAGTGGGAGGTGTCTCTGCCGTTGGCAGGGGGGTTGGAACTGCATGATCTTTAAGGTGCCTTCCAACCCTGACAATTCTCTGACTCTAAGCCCATCCATTTGGGATCAAGACATCAAGGGAAATTATTGTCAATACTTTGTACTGAAACCCTATCAGCTGCCTCAAGGACTTCACTGTTACACAAAACTACAAATCATTTAAGATCAAAAGAAGCATATTAGCATGTAAAATTTGTCTTTCTGATAAAATTAGTAATAAGAAAGGAAATGGACCTGATTATGGAAAATAAACACTTCTGAAGAAGAACAGTTAATGTTATAAGTAGGGAGAGTAAGCACACATAAGAATTAGTAGTGGAAGAAGCCATATATGAGCTGATATCATGAGAAACTTCATGTAAACATGCTGTGTTCCTATTTACATTTTATTTTTCAGATATCTAGATTTCTGTGATTAATAAAATTAGAATGAATATTCTTGTATTTTGGATACATAGATCCATTTTGGATCTATTTTATTGAATCTTTTCTATGTGTAAAATATTTTTTTATTTTAACAATTTTTAATAATCTGTTTTAAAATTTGAACTATGCCTTCATCAAAGACCAATTATTTCTCACTTGATCATCCATTATCTTGCTTGACAAAGGTAAGGAAAAGTACTTCCTCTGGAAAAAAGAAAAGGTTGATGTAATGTCAGCAATATATCCCACAGCCTAAAATAAAACAGTAGTAAAAGAAGAAAAATCAACTACCAGTGTGTACATTGAAAATAAAGCCTACTATTCTAATTAAGAAGGAACAAAAAATTACCAAATGACTTTACGTAACAACCCTAACTCTCTGACCTTAGGTAGCACACACACAGTTGCTAGGGAGAGTGATGGTGTAAAATGAGGATAAATGGTTGACATGCAGCCATTTGTGCAGTATTGGAAAGAGGTTTTTTCCAGCAGCTATTCCAAAGCACTGGGCTGGGAACAGGCAGAAAGCATGCACTTTTGGGAGAAGAGGAATTTGTAAAGTGCTTCCATTCAGCTAAGGGCAAAGAGAGTATCTGGTAGTAGGTATTACTGGGAGTTAGCAGAATAGTCACCATCTTGCTTGCAACATGACATACCTGTCCAGCTAAAAAATACAGATTTTGAGAGTTTAAGATAGAGCTGCTTCTGTGGCGATGGTGACACTGTGTCTAGTCAGAGAGAGTAAACCATATCCCAGACATTAGCACTTGCACTTAGCCTTCCTCTGATGGCAGAGACCTAAACCAGCTTCTGTCAGCTTATCTATGTAGGCAGGAAGGGAAATGCATGTCCCATTAACATATAGAGATTGTGAGGCATGATCATTTGGACATAGAAGAGTACAGCTGTACACGTGCAGAGTATCTTGTCTTCCAGCAGGAAGCACAGGCCCCCGTTAATGCAGCCAAGATGGCTCCTCAATGAGAGCTCAGTCTGTGGTGAAGCTCAGACATGGCTTCTTGCACCTGATGCTGGAGTCATCTTGCCTCGCTGTTATATTTAGGGGTCTTCTAAAAAGAATTCTCCAGGCCTGGAATACATTGCTGTCTAAGATGCACCCAGCAAAAGGGAACTGCTAAACACACTTATTTTCTTGGTTCCCAAGTTCTGTGACTTTCTCTGTCACCCTCTTGGTCCAACACAGCATGGCTCACCAGGTCTTACAAGGTCTTACGCTCATTCCCCTGAAGTCTCACTCCAGCCCTTTAACCACGTGTCCAAATTTCTTCATGGATTACTTCAAATACAATCTCCTTTACCCTCAGAAAACCTTTCAGATCTTGTTCCCATCCAACCTCATTTAATACTAGGTTATTGGCTGCTACTAGCCCCTGACACAAACACCATTTCCAACTTCTCCTCTTACATTTCGATAAAAGCATTTTCACACCTTTCCCCATGCTGCTTCTTGCCTTGGGAAGGCGTCCCCCATAAACATGACCAAAGCTATGCTGTTCGTCCCCTTCAGCTACCTATTTAAAACTTTTCTTTATCTAGATGCCAACAGAGCAATTAGTGATAGTTACGCTACTAGAATGCTGGTGGCTATCAGGATGGCTGATCTGATAACACTTTTTCTCATATCCTTTCTCCTATTTTTTCTGATAACATTTTCTCTCATATCATTTCTCCTATTTTTTTTCTCCTCCATCATGCATTGTCTGCTGTTGTAAATCTCAAGCGTAAGCTACTGTGGATAGGGCACATAGACACATGCATTCTTTCCTTTAGGTTTTGTTCTGTAACTAAGACAGTCAGGATCTCCTTTGCTACCCAAATACAAATTATTATATTTGAAGAATCCTTAAAAATATACTTAACATTGAAATAATGCATTCCTTCACAGCAGAAGAAATTAGCAAATCTTCTCCATTCAGATTAGATATATTATTTCTCAGGATCCTCATAAGAGATGCCAGTAAGTTACAAAAGAAGGTGAACCCATCAGTCTTTAGCCCACACAACACCACTGTAAGGGAGACTTGTCACAGTACCAAGTATTTCTATGTTGTGGGAATTTAATTATGTCTTGCCTGTTTCATGGAAACTGTAACCTAGATACAGAGCCACCAAACTGATAAACATAACTCAATATCTGGTGTGCTATGAAGAGACATATTTTAGAGGAAAACATTTGAATTCATTTATATAGATCTTAAGCTTTAAACTAAATAACAGCCACAAATTCTGGCTCAGCCGTATTCTCCGAACTGCAATAGCAAAGTCTGAGATAAGGCCTGGGTTTTTCAGACTTCTAGAAAATGGAGCAAGACTTCTCTTTCTTCTTATAATGTCAACACTACCACTGTATATTTCAGCCTAAAGTAACATTTTAAATTATAAACCTCTTTTTTTCTGTAGACTTAGACTAAGTGAATAAGAAAAGTGCTCCAGGTTCAAAGAAATTGCCACAGGTTGGAAGCAAATGATAAACAGTTTTGTTCAGTTATTTTATTCATGTGCAAGAAAATGAAAAGAATAAGACTGACTTGGTAATGCCTTCACTCCTATAGAAAATTGAAGTGTGACTGCTTTGCACATTTTTTTCCAACCACTCAAAGTATTTTCTGATGAAGAACAAGCTCTAATTTTCACAAGCAAATACAACTGGTAACTCTAATTTTAGAAAGTACAGCTTTATTTTTTCCAGCATCCTTGCAAGGAAAGTATCCTTGAGGTTTTCTGGTTGCTGAAAAAGTAATGAATTCATCTCACTGTGCCTCAACAGAGGAAAACACCTGATGTGAAAATATCAAAAATAGTACTAAATTTTCAAATCAAACATAGCTGTAACAGTTTCCCACCTAAGGGTGCTGCAGATTCACATTTGAATCCCATGCTGATCTTGAGCATTGACAACTTTACAAGCAAAACAATCAAAGCCCAACCTAGACTTGAAATTGATGTTTTTATTGAACATCTAACTTATTCTCGTGCAGTGTTAGACCACCACAGGAAAAAGGGGCTACACTATAGAGATGTAAACTAGTGCAGCAAGTCAGTGCTGCTTTGCTTAAAGTTTTTGATAGTATCATCAAGGAACTTAACATGCATTTCAGTCTGACACAATCTTCTTTTAATTTCTAAATGCTTGTAGATTTCTGCACTCCTCTGCATAAATAAAATCAATGCTCTTCTTAAATAGCATATGATATTGAAATGATTTTAAAATTAAACAGACTTGCTGGATCAGTTTCTCCAGCTCACTTGAGCTACATTCAACACTGAGCTTTCAAGGAAATAGAAAAATTACTTCTGTCATCTTCACCTTCTTTCCTGTATTGCATCTCTGGCAGTAACAGCAGTGTCTTTTGGGAGCCTGTTCATTTCATGGTATTTCAGATTTTATCTGTACCACCTTTGTTTATCTCCAGCAATTATATGCTTATCAGGCTGACTAAAAATAATTCAAAGGAAGACTTTGTTCCACTCCATTAAGGAGTTTTCAGCATATCTGATGCAAGAGATGTAGCGATAAAAGATATATAACGATGCAGTTAATTATTCTATTTCCTCATCTAAATGATGCATAAAGTTTTGTTTACCAAGAGAAGGGGATGATCCTTTATTCACCAAGATATTACAATTATTAAGCATGTAGATGTGAAAATCATAAAAATATTATAGAAATATACTTAATTAGGATTACCACTTGAACCAAGAGCAAGGATACTCAAATAGTTGACACCCAGATGAACCCACCTGCTGTTTTTTTCTTGTCTGATCGAGCCTAAAGTAATACTATTATTAACCCTTTATTTCTGTCCCTCACTGTTTAATTATTTCCCTTTAAAAGGTAATACTCCCAGGTTAGTTTTAGAATTAAATTGTACATAGTGATTTGTCATCTTTCTCCACCCGTTCACTTTGTTTCACATGATGGTTCTTAAGACTTACAGACTCACATTTGGCGAGTGAATAAAGAAACTTGTCGAGGTGGTTACCCAATGCCATCAATACTAATCAGACACGGTGGCTGTGATTGCAAGGTAGAAAGCTTTTCATTCCAGTGATATTGTAAAGTTGTGACAAAGGCTAGGAATCAATCCTTGTGCTGACAGCTACACACCAGAATTCACTTTCTCTTAGAGTCCTCTGTTCTACTGTTTAACTATTTTGAGACCACAGTTTAGAAGATCTTGTCAATTCTTGTCCTAGTGCCCTACCTGAGAAGAACTTGAAAAAAAGCAGCTGGAAAGAAAAATAACTAGAAGGAACTGCTCAGATACCTGCTAGGACCACACAAGTACACTTCATTTTCTATTCCACAAGACACTGCAGTGCTTTTGCATACAGCAGAATCTCATTATTTTGTACTTCATTATTCATATCTCGAGTAAACCACGCAATCCAAGCAGAAGATAACAAGTTCTTCCCACATCCAGTAGGAAAAAAAAAAAAAAAAAAAAAAAAAAAATTAACAGCAGAAGTTAAAAGGATGTTCTATTTCCAGTAAATCGTTGGTTTTACAGAAAGAAAATTCACTGCTTTCACTTGCCTGCAAACAATTAAAACTAAAACTGGATTGCCAGCATTAATTAAAGCTAATCCCCAGATTCCACTGTACTTCAAGATAACTATACTGCTACATTCCTCATGAATACACTTTCTTTTCAGAGCAGGAAGTGATATAATGCTGCCAACAATTTTTTTGTGAAGTATATTCCCTTTCCATGAGTATGTAAACAGATGAGCGAAATAGAAATGGTATATAAAAAAATGAATCAGCCAAAAAGAATAAATTGCTTAAAAAAAAAATAAATTCATCAGCCTGAGATGACTAATATGGAATCCAATCAAGTCTGTGCTGTAAGTTGAACTAAGGATCAACACAATACCTCCTTCAAGATGGACGTATTTTCAGTACTTTCAATTTAAATAATTCATTCCACTCGCAGAGTCCAGAGTTAGTATGAACCAATTCTTCTGAGTAATAACTAAGTGGAAACAAATTATGTATGGCAGACAAAGAAATGACATTTAATTAAAGATATGAACATTTTTCAGGGATTTAATTCAGGTTCTGAAAAACTGCTTCATGTTTGCTCTTGTTAATTAATTTATAACCCATAGCAGCCTTGGCCTAGTCTAAGAATGCCAAAATCTGAAAATTAAACTAAATAACATTATATAAAGTAGCAGATGGGAAAAGGAGTGGTTTAAACACAAAGCTAAATCCTACTGCTGGAAAGTAAGCAAAAGGGAAGGAACAAAAAACTATTTATTCAAAGGACTAAGTCCAGCAACTGCATGGCAAGAAACTTGTAAATATCCTTCTGCACAATATTAAAAAGCAGAACATCTGTTTTACTATCATTATTATAAACCTCAAGGTTTACTGCAAGTCATTCTTTTCATGTAGAAGGCCACCATCCTAATCAACAAAGGAACAGAACTGCAAAGGTGGAATCCAGCCCAAAGGTTTACTGCAGTTTGAAATCTTTCAGGTCTTTGGCATTTAATTTTTAATTAATATCCTGCCTGTTGCTTTTCATCCAACTTCTGTCTGCAGTCATACTTTTATATAGAAAGTTTTGTGTCAAATTTCTGGTCCTGCAACAAAACCAGACAAAGGTGGAGATGGATAGAAGATACTTTTATTTTTTGTGAAAAATATTTTATGATTTTTTTAAATTATTTTTTAATTTTAGGAACAAGAAGTTCACAAAGGCAATTCTGTCTAGTTGTAAAGGATCTCACAAAAGTATCACACCTGCCCAAGCTAGGCAGTCCTATTGAATGCTGAGCTCCCTGTTAGGACACCTAACTTATGATGCTGGGAAAAAAAAAACAAACAAGCAAACAACAACAACAATCTCACACTCCGATAATTGTATAAGTCAGGCAGAATTCTTCAAACATCAGTCTGACAAGCACATGCTGCTTTGTCAACATACATGAATTTACCTTGGTAGTACGCACCAGTTTTCTGATGTACTATGCGAAGGTGTAACAATACTGACTGTTTTCTACTAACTTTTCACAACACTTACTAAGGTTTTTCCAGACTTTGATCCAAAGAGTTGAGAGGCTGAGGAGCAAGTCCATTTATGCAGTGAACTAGTCTGTCAACACTGTTCCAGACAAGGCCAGTTGCACAAGCAGAAGTGTTCTTGGCATCTTGTCTTCCCTGGGGCTGGTACCAGTTCCTGGAGACAAAGAACTGAATCAGTTTATCTAGCTGTTTTATCAGATAGACAGTGTGCCTGTCCATCTTATTATTCAAAGCAGTTTGATTTTGCCTGATGACAACTTCACAGTTTGTTTCAGAAAATGTGTGCTGGTAGGTGCTTTATTCTTGCATGTGACTGAATAACCTAACGCTTCACTTGAAAGAGTTTGTAGATTGTTCATAGGGAATGCATTTCCTATGTCATCAGAAATAACACTTTTTTCTCCTCCATATTTAGGCTTCAATGGATGTGTTTCTTGACTACATCTGCTGTTGTTGGTCTCTGTGAGACTTCATGGATGAAACTAGACTTTCTATGAGGTTGCCACTTCAATTACCAAAGAGTTATTTTTCTAAATAATATGATCACATCTTGTTATATAACATTTTCTCTTCAAGAATAGTTAAAATCTACACCAAAAACATCACAGTTTTCTGTGTTATTTTTGTTCTTCTCACACGCAATGAACAACTAGTAACACTTTCAGTGATGCACATCTTCCACAGCCACAAACTTTTTCTCACACTGGCTGAAATTCTGCTCTCTTTCCTTGTTAGGGCACTGTAGAATGGCATAGCAGCATGCAGTCCATTGCACCTGCTCAACTTTCCAGAGGACCTTTGTCCTTTCAGGGGTGCATGTTTCTCTCTGAAGCTACATTTCATATCCAATATCCCTCAGAAAGCTGCTGCAGGGACTCACAGAAGTTTCTTACTTGCTGGAGAGTTTGCTGCCTACCCCCTCTCCTAGTGCAGTCTTCAGAAGGTAACCACTGTGAGAGTGCTGCTGCATTACCCATGACGTTGAATCTGTACCCAAGTTAAGCCAGATTTCTGTAACAACCAAATTGGAATGCAGTTTAGATTCTAGACAGCATTGTAAGACGTGGGGGAGAACCAACCAAAAAACCAAGTAAGAATGTGGAGGTGCATGGTGCAGCTGTGCCAGGGGTGGGGAGCAGGTGAAGGAAAATAAGTAGTGGCAGATAACTCAGTTGAGGGAGTCCACTTTCATTTCTTGAATGAAAGTCCAGACAGCTGAACAAGGTCTGTTCTTCAAAGTATCTCCACATCCAGTAGAATCTGAAGAAAAAAATACCCGTCTATGCTATTCTGGACCTCTGCGTAAATGTTCTAAAATGAGCTTTTCAAAACACCATGCTTCTAAATAAGAATAAGAGGTAGCAGCATTAAAAAGGCATCCTCTGTGGCAGAGGGAGAACATAATGCAAAAGAATTTACCAATGCAAATAGCAGTATTGGCAGTTTTCTTTTAAACAAACAGAACTAAACGTTAAAATGTAGCACATGTATTTTCATATCTAGCACAGGAAAGGATAAAATCTTAAATACCACCAACCTTATCTAACAACTCCTATTGACATTATTCAGACTGTCTTTTAGCGATTCTTCAAAACCATCAAAGATAAACAGTTAGCTCTATTAGTAAGTACCATGCAAACAAACATGTAATACAAACTGTGAAAATAGCTAATCCAAATGACAACTACTTCCTATTTTGACAAGTACCCAGATTGGCAAATCCTGTAAAGGTCAAGGAGGCGGATAATATTTAAGATGATGTTGTTTCTGTGTATTCACGGATTTTCCTCTTTGGTCCCTACAAATCTCAATTGTAAAACATTTCTGTTAATGAATCATAAAGTAAAATTCTCCTATCAGTCTTACAGCTAAGAAGCAGCAAACCCCATTCGGCAGTGAATCAGAGTCCTTAACATCACAAAAAGAGATGTAAAATTCAGAATCATGAAAGTAAAACTTCTTACAGTTCCCCCTCCCGCTTCTCCAACTGCACCAAGTGTGAAATGATTTCAGGTCAAATCCTCATACAGTGTATGCTCAGTGGAGCATGAAAACCACCACCCTTATTATCACAGAACCCATTTAAAGTGGAAAAAAAAAGAAAAATTGCAGTAAGCAAAGTTTTACCAGAGAAAAAGCAACTAATTCTAAGAAAGTTCAAGGCTGAATGGTGCTGTTATATAGAGAACATTTGCCTCAACAGAAGCAATGCCTCCCTGGCTCTGTTCATTATCCTCCTATTCTGCTACTTCAAACCTCTTGTTATTCATCTTCAAATATTACCATTTCTTTTCAGTCAACTAAAAATTAACTTCAGACTATTTCTTGCAGCCAATAAATACATTTAAAAAAAAAAATATTTGCTGGTAAAATCCTCTAAACATGAAGGCCATCTGTATTCTGAATGCTTACAAAGGAACCAATTCTGCTAATTTATTTTCCTGTATTGTTAGTTAAAATGGTTTCATGGGAATTTTTACCTTCTGTGAACTCTGCCCAGTATTCCAGTATTCTTCTGGGCTTCATAGGGTCTGAGTGGATGTGAAGAAAGTGCACAGCCCCTGGGTGAGTGCTTAAGTACTCCAGTAGTACTGTTGGGGGAAGCAATGAACTATGTCACCTGGCTTCCTTAGAGTCTGTTACAGAAGTCACTGATTCACCAGCAGTGAGTGGTGTTTTGGGCAGAGAAATAAATTCTTCAGATTGGTGCTTTAGGAGTGAAACATGCTTTATGAAGAGTTTGGTCCGTGCTTGAGATTCATCCTAATTTTTTTTCCACTGAATTTTCTGGAATTTCAGTATTTGACAAGAAAAATCCTCTCCACTCCTGATCTGATGTGAATTCATAGTTGGCTTGAGAGCAACAGCCTGGGCATTTTGCACACATCTCTGCCAAGAGCTAAGAAGAAGTGTTCTGGCTCTCACATTTCTTGGCAGAAGATGACAACCATCTCCCTGCTCCACCACCAGTTTGAGATGCACTGGACCAACCCGTCTACATCTTCCCCTTAGTCTGCTGGCTTGCCACCTCATACACATTAACATTCAGATACTGAGCCACTGTGCTAGCTTGTCCTCTGTCACCTGCAAGACGACCCAAGCTTAGGACCTTCATTTAGACAAGAGCCATGCATTGTTTCAGATCTGTTGATCAGCATCTCTGACTTATACAGGTAAATAAAAGAATGCCAAAGCCCAGCCCTTGCAAACCTGAAATACCCACATTCCTCACTGTTTCCAAGGATTGTTCCAAGAATGTGCTTCTTTAAATACTTTTCTCTTTTGCTATGGTCCACATCCTATGGTAAGAATGAGCAGCAATAACCTCCAGGCAGTGGCCTTGTTAGCAAATTATTTCTGCAATAAAATGTGAGATTATTTGGCTAAAGAAGCAGTGTAATTGAACACCAAAAAAAAAAGTGGTGTGATGCATACATCAATAAATAATTCCATATGATTTGGAGATAATTCATTCTCTCTAAAATGTCCTTTCAAAGGGAACAGATGAATTGACATGTCCAGAAGTTTATTTTTGCTTATATAATCAGTGGACACTGGGATATTTTTTTTTGGTTATTAGCTTTGTAAGTAGGAATTCTGGGTATTTTAATAAAACACAAATTTTTTTTCTAGAAGAAGAATGATTTTACTTTAAAGATGAACCTGAAACCTTTTTCTACAACACAAATAGCTATAGTTCAGCATCCTGAATATATCTTTTCTGTGGAGGGGTCAGAGACTCAGATTAATTTGTAAAATAATCCCAGGCAAAATTGGAATTCCAGAGGTTTAATTCAGTCTTTCCTTAACTCCACAGGGAGCTGGACCAAGCCCTGCTCTAGATGAGCCACAGAAGCAGACCTTTCCTTGCATGCTCCTTCCTCTAGCAGAAGCCTGGAGTGACCATCTTAATGCAATAGATTCAATACCTTGAGTATCACAGCAGTGACTTGAGCACATGGAAATCCTGGAAGTAGCTGGAGATACTTAGCGACTGTTGTGCAAAGCACCCACAGGAACTTGTCTTTCAGCAGATGTTGTTTAGATTCATGCAGTGATATTCATCAAATGTTCTGAAGGTTTTAAAAGGGCCAACCTTTTTCTTGTTTTGTCTTCCTTTCACAAGATTAATTACTGGCTACCTGTTAGAGTGTGTGTGCTAATGTGCTGGACTGGCAGCAGTGCATGAGGGAAGTCTACCTCGACTGGCTAAGCAAGCCCTTTCCCAGACTGCAGCATGTAAAATGGAAGTAAATTGCATCTACAGAAAAAATGCCTTCTAACATACCAAACACACTCAAGAGGGAAGAATTCTGCCTGATTTCTTTTCCTGTGTCAGGTTGCCACTTCAGAAAGGGTAGGTGGTAATTAAGGCAAAATCTAAGCAGAAATGGGTCTGCACTGATTCAGTACCACTCCACTCTGAAAACCTTGTAGCCATAACACTGCAGCACCAGCTCAGTGAGGCTGCAATGCAAAATATAACAGATAAACTCCATCTCCCTGCCCTGCTGCAGTTTCCAGGGCTGGCTGGCATCAGGCAGCCTTGGCATGTAGTAGGACAGGCACCCAATGGCTCTGACACAGGTTCACATACATCAACTCAAAGGCATCTGCCAAGGCTGGCACAAAAGGCTGTGGAGGCTCTGATTTCTATTTACGGGCTTAAGCTCCTGGTTTCTTGGTCCAGCATGGGAGAGGGGTGCAGCAAAGGCAGTAAGTGGCTTCTGAATAAACCTATTTAGCTGATGTCATCACTAATAATATCTAGAACATGCGTGTATGATTTTCAATTAAGAAACAACAGAAAGCAGAAGGTGGAGGAGGAAATGACACATGCATAAAAAACAAGAAGGTGGCAAAGCTGTTACTAACAAAGTTTTGTAGGAATCTGCACATCTAGAATTCTGAGTGCTGAGAAAAATGAGAATTAAATTGAGAAACCAGAGTCTTTGTTATGTCTTAGGATCTATCATTTTTCTTATTAAAAACAAAAGAATTTATAATGCCACAGAAAATACTGTATTTAGATTGAAAAATTTCCTTATTTTGTGTCACTGGGATATTTTCATTCCCTACAATTCCCTACAAATTTTACATATTAATTTTCTCACATATAATATAACTCTCTCTTTTAAGTTTTGTGCTTTCTTGCTACTCTTCATTTTTTGTTCAAAAGTAAATGTTTTTTCTGCCCATTTCTTTCCTTTGTACTTTTATAGGAAAAAAAAAATCTGTGGTCAAAGCACAAGCAATGGAGAAGTCATTTCTAAGTGAAGTGGAAAAATTGCCTAGGGAACACACTTTACCTTCTTATTTTTAAACCAAGAGGCTGCTCTTCATCAAACAATCTGAAATACTGACTCAGAAGTAGGTGATTCATGTCATAAATATTTTTTTTTCCTAAAAATGGGACACTTCCATACACCTGTGGTCCAAAGGGAAGATGTTCTGAGGACTAACTATCCAACCCCTAAGATCCTCTGTTGCACTGTGATTGGCACTGTCATTAAGTCATCATACTGTGTCTTAGGAAAGAGAGAACATTGAACTTTAAAAGAAATACAACAGATGTCCCTATGAAGTAATAAATTTTGTTAGAGCAAAAGTTTGAAGGTATTTGGATTCAACAGAGACTACTGCTCATATACAGCACCCATATTTGATAATTTCATAGAATCATAAAAGTTGGAAAATACCTCTAAAATCATCAAGTCCAACCATCAAACCAACATCATCATGACCACTAAACTGTGTCCTGAAGTGTCATGTCTACAGGTTTTTTGAACACCTCAAGGGATGGTGACTCCACCACTTCTCAGGACAGCCTGTTCCAATACCTCACCATTCTTCAGTCAGACGAATAGCTTCTGCTGGTGAATCTGCACTGGAAATTGTTAATTGCCATCCTACCATGCATATCCCCTTTTGTATTATTCCACATAGGAATTTTGCAAGGAGCATGCTTTGCTTTGAACTAGCCACTGACATTTGTGTAATGTGTTATCTGTCTTAGAATCATACAACCATTTTGCTTTGGAAAAGACCTTTAAGATCAAGTCCAACCATTAACCCAGCACTGTCAAGCCCACCACCAAACCGTGTCCCTCAGCACTATGTCATTTCTGTTTGCAAGACCATAATGGAGTGAAAATAAACTCCTAAGTCTCTAACATAAAGTCCAATACAAACCTCCACGGAAGCTAAAGTTTTGTTCCTTACAATGAATATTTCAGAGAAAGGGGGATATATTTACTTCATCAAATCTCAGCAGAAATAAGAAAAATGTTAAATGGCTAAAAAACAAAACAGGTTGTTTTAATAGTCCTGATTCTTTCATAGTGTTGCTAGCTTCACCTACTTCTGAGACTGTGGATGCCATAAATACCTCATAATTACTGATAACTTCCTTCAGAATTACCCAGTAATCACAGCATCTTTTTTTATTGCTTCAAAGACTTTTATCTGAATGTTACTAACTCTTGATTTTTTTATTAACAAAGAGTTTGTCTAAGAATCAACACTGTGTATTAGTAAATAATTAGACTACTCAACTGCTAATTACAATACTGCATTGATTAAACTAACTCCCTGACTCTTGCTAAGTGTTTGTATCTAGAATCTTGGTCCATTACATTCTTTGTTGATATATTTTTTTTTAAATTACTAAACCACACGTGTATATATTTCTACCCATAAGATTTAAGTGATCAGAATTGCCACAATTAATAGTCAAGTCTTCAGTGGTGGCCCACACAAAGGAAACAAATATCAGTCACACATCATAAAACCAGTCACTTGAAAAAAACTTAAGGCAATCAAAGGACAGATCAACCACAGAACAAATTGAGCCCCTAGGAATGATCAATCCAGACAAACCAGTGACATCATCTATCCCTAATGTGGTCCTGGGAGAAGTTAAACAAGCCAGAAGGAAAGCTCTTTCTTTCCTGACAGTGGGAGGGAAATGTTAATGCTATCTCACTCCCTCTGTAAAAGTCACTGGAGCTGGATCTCTGTGGTGCCTGCAGAGCCATCAGCAGCATCCCCATGCAAACATGGACTTACTTGGCAGGTACTTTCTGAAAAGAAGTTTGCAGGAGGAAAGCATGCAAACAGGAAAATGAGAACCAGGAAGGGCAGAAGAAATGGTTTCAAGACTTTTTGTCCTGGAACAAAATCTACTCTTCTGAAACATTTTATAAGTATCAACACCCTACTTTCCCAAGAAATAAACAAGCAGACAGCAACATCTGGATAAACACTGGTCTTTATAGAAGCAGCTTAATTACAGCAAGTTTCGATTAATATCATAAATAGCATCACTGACAGAATAAATTATTGATAGGATTGCTATCATGTATTTTACATCAAGAATAAGCTCTCTAACACAAACCTCAGTGAGAGCCTGTTGCTGAAATCAGTCTACCCAGTTAAAAAACCCCCCATGAAGTCAGGTGTGAGAAGATGAAAACAAAGTGGTTACTATACCTGGTATTTCTCCTGGTGGAAAAACTCTTTACGGACTCTAACAGCAGGCAATTTCTGGCCAAGGATTTTTACCGACAGCCAGTATGTTTACCTATTGCCTTCATGATCTTATAACAGACTACTCAATACATAGCCTGGACATCTATTTGGATGCTTAAAAATCTAGTACAGGAGTCTTGCAACAATTTATCTGGGCCCTCAGCTGCCTCTGGTGTCATGGGACCATGTCCTGCTGTGGTGACACTGCCTGCCCCTGCCTGGCTTGCCATGTGGCTGCCCTTCCCTGGAATGCAGCCCAGCTCTTTCTGCTCCACCCCCCAGAACTGTGTATGAGATGATTTTTAAAAACTCTTTTAAATGTCAAAGCTCTTTCCCCAGCTCAACATGTTACATGGTAACGTATTATTCCTTGGTTCAAGGCCAGACAGTACATTATATGGTCAGTGTGGGAAAAGGAGCAAGGATTTTTTCCTGTAAGCAGAGCAAATACTGTCATGCATTGGAGAAGACTTTGCAGCTGTGGAAAGTCCCAAAGTAGAAATTTTGAGGTAGAAAGTGCCTCTTGAGTATTCTGCTAGAGGTTGCTCTCTGCTCACTGCACTGCCAAGGCAGGTAATTGTCCCTTTGTGAAAGACACTACAACAATGATCTCCAGAGGTGACAGCTAAAAGAACATGGCAACTTTTGTGACATTCACATGCTATGGAATAACTGACCTACAGAAATCTCACCTGTCCCCGTATCTCTGGTGGAAACATGGTACCAGTCCTGACCATACCTATCTCAAGTTGGTCCATATACAGGTAGAAAAAAAAAAAAAAAGGTGCTGAAATTGTGAAGAAAAAAAAAAGTCCTGCAGATATTTCAAAAGTAATTCATTAGATGTTCAAGATGTGCTAGATTTTTGACAGCAGCTTTCCACATCCAGATGAAATATAAGTGCAACTGCTAGAATACCAGGATTGTGTGATTTACAGAATGGTTTCTGGGATGTTCCAACATCACGCTTGATATTGATTCCCTGCTTATTTCCTGGCCAAACAGCAGTGTTCAGAGCAACCTTTGATGTGTTTTTCTCAGGGCTTCTTACCATGGGACCATGACAACTCTTAATTAGGAAGTTTTTCAGTGGGTTTTGCCCAAAGCCATTGTCAAAATACCTCTGCACTGCTCTCTATAGTAAATACAGATATTGTGGGTTTTCTCATGCTTGTATAGATATATTCACAAATACAGATATATTCTCCCAATTTCTGGTGCTTGTAGCTTTGGTATAGATTGCAAAGCCTTGTGATAATATTAGATGTAATTTATCACTCAGCTCTTCACTGCATACCTGCACACAGGCCCCTAACCCATCTGTCAGAGACACCACTAAATAAATCACTTGGCAAAATCTAGCAGCTCCCACCCTTTCCAAAAACCCAGTTTGGCAGAATCACGTCGTCTCCTTCCTCTCCAACTGTGCATTTCACACACCCCCACAGATTTGCCTTCCCTCAAAACCTCCTGCTGTGAAGACTGGATTCAGTCCAGAAGCAGCAGGACAAGGAAGAGTTACTAACTAAAGTGTAATTTTTCTCCAAGTTTTCCATGCCCTGTAAGTCCACACTGGGACTGTGCCCTGGTATTTAGTAAAGGATGGCACTAGAGGCAGCAGGATACTGCAAGAAGAGAAGAATGGCAGGGAAGGGCAATGGTGGAAGTAGAACTGCTGCAACAAAAAGTCCTAATTCCCACCTTCCCTTTCTGGCTCCAGACACAGCCTCATAACCTCTGAGGCAGCAGGAAAAATTAAGTCCAGCAGTAATTTGCAAAGGAAATAAAGTTAGTGCATTAAGATTGTTCCACTAAACAATCCTTTTTGCTCCATCACAATAGTGCCTTCCCTGACCTCTGCTGAGAAGCACTATAAACTCTGCAGGACATGGGCTGAAAACCATGGAGAGTTGCTCAATGGCTGTTTTCCTGCACAGAAGCTCTGTTGGAGTACTGTGATTTTGGAGTAAAGGGAGTGCACAGCTACCATCCTTTTAACCTTTCAGAGAGGCTGTGGAGAAGGAAGGGCTGTCAGTAGGACATCTGAGCACTCTTCTGCATCCCAGGGATACTGAGGACCTTTTTTGTTGTTGTTTTGGGGTTTGGGGCCCTTTTGGGTTTTTTTTTTGGGGGGGGGGGTGTTTTTGGGTTTTTTTGTTTGGTTGGGGTTTTTTGTTTGTTTTGTTGTTTTTTTTTTTGTTTCATTGGTTTTATTTGTTTGTTTTTCTCAAACTAAATTGTGGGTTATTTTCAACTCCTTTATTTTAAGCTGGTAGTATAATCACGGTTTACCTAACTTTGCCATCTAGTGCTGAAATCCATAACACTTGCTAACAGCAACAAAAGCCTAGGGAAACCCTAAAGGGTAAGATATTTAACACAGAGATTACATCAGATTTGTGTTGTCTTGCACAACAATCTTGCACATCAAATCTATGTTGTCTAAAGATTAGTTCATTCTTGAGTTCATTGGCAGAATTCCACACTTACTCCATTAGCTTTGTTGGAACACTTGTGTGAGAGGCAATCTCAATTTTAGAGGATTAAAGTAATTTGAATGCCATGTCAAGTGCAAAGAAAGTTTCAAACTTTGTATGGGAATTTTAAATATTCTGAGGAAATCTTTCAAGAAGTGACTATGATCTTGTAAAGAGGTTAATGATAATGGCTTCACACTACAGGTACCAAAGACATGATTATTTTTGTGTTGATAATCCTTTTTTCACACAGACATTGGAAGAATCCTAGATGAAACTGTCTGAAGAAGTACATTTGCAGATACTGTCATTCTTACTACTGGTTCAGCTGTCCCTTTTAGGATGCTACATGGTAATTCTTCCTGTGACTGCTGTCTGAATCTGACGTCTCCGGTAGCACTGCAAGTTTTCTACATGGCTTTTTGAATTATCAGTTTAGCTTAAAAGAACTTTGAAATGAAGATCTATTAAATCAGCTACATGAGAAATGGTTTATCATAGCTACCTACCACCTCTTCATCTTATGAAACACTGAAAAAATAGATTGCAAATTCCATCAGAAAGAATGTGAAACCATGAGACAAGCTGTCCTCAGACACAGGATTCCAACTGTGATTGACACAAAACCTTAGCCTTTAGTGTATTTGCCAAAGTTTATGTTTACTTAAATTTTATATTTAGATTTATTTAAACCATAGTATTTTAAAACTCTGTATTTATTTAATCCTCATTAATTACTATATTTAGATTTTAAAGCTGTATATTTATTTGATCCTTATTATTTAGTATATTTATTTAGTATAAGGCCCAAACCCTTAGTATTTCTGAGCTGTAATGAAAACTATTCCACTTTGTTACATATTTTCCATCATAACTGAAGTAAAACATACAAGTGATCATGCAGTCCCTTCCCAAAACCCAACACCAAAGAATCCATCTGTCCATCCATCCATCCATCCATCCATCCATCCATCCATCCATCCATAGGTCCCTGCAAGAGCAAATTAACCCTCTCACTGGTTGGATGTTATGAATCTGTGGCCTGGAAAGTCTCAGATGCACTAAATGATAGTGATAAAAACTTAAGGGCAAAGAACATAAACTCCCCACAAAATTGTCTGAGTGAAGACAAGCACCAGTGACTATATGAGTTCATCCATTCTTACCCTATGATAAATTTGAGATTCAGAAGAGGAAGAAGGAGAGAAAAAGAGAGTAAGGAGCAGGTCGCACGCCTTGCACGCACTGTGGGATATGGAAGCATACTTGAGCAGTTACCAGAGAATCATTAGAGTTCCGTGGATCCACATTTTATCTCAGTTTATGGTTACTACTCATGTAAGCAAGCCATAAGATAAACAGACCTGGCATTAAATCAGTGAAAATTATTTGCAACTAGTGGAATGCAAAGAAAGGGGTGTGGGATTTGCCTATACCTTGGACCAGGACTCTAAAGCCTTTTGCTTTCTTACAGAACATGGTATCAAAAGATTTTGTGTAACACAAGAAATTCAGAAGAGTTAACTCCTGTGGACCCAAAAAATACTTGAAATAAATTCCTCTCACAAAAGATGGAGATCACTTGTGAACACAAGCGTTGATTAATTACCTGTTTCAATCAAATATTTAAGCCATTCTTGTCTACACTGCATAAAGATAGAAGAAGAATTACTAAAAAAAGCTCTGTGTGTTTCTTGGCAATGGATTATTTGGTTTGGCAGAATGAAATGTATTTTCATAGGACCTCTGATGGAGCTTAGCAGGAAAGTAATATACACAGAAGTTCTCTCACTTGGCAGTATGAACTAAATGGTTGCAGAGCGATGAATGATAACACTACATTTATTATCATATATAGTATTTATATAGTGCCTTTTAAAAATAATAGCACTTTAAGATTTTCCTCAACAGACTCCTAAGAACTTGCAGTACTTGTGGAAACAGAAGCCAGTGCTGTACCAAGCCTTCCCCCGGGCTGTAAGACACTCTTATTTTTAATTCCATGCAATTCTGGGAGGCTACAGGGAACAAATATATCTTTCCTCTCTATTTCCTTCTCCCACTTCTTGAATTAATAAATTGTAAATAATCTTCCAACTGCTACAAACTGCACTTACCATGGTGATGATATGGCAATAGTATGGTACGTTATGGCAATGAACATATTGGCTATAAACACTGTATGGTCACGAACCCAGCTATACACACAGCCAAAGCAGCAGATCTTTGAAAATGGATCAATAATTTATTAATCCCTACTCCAATTAAGTAACTTTCAGGTATTTGAAAATAAATATTGGTGGCGTTATAAGGCTTATTGATCTCCAAGATTTATCACGAGCTCATTCCAAAAGTGCATGACTTTGGAAGAAATCAAACCTTTCATTACAGTGGTGGACTCAACACTACAGGCTCCTCAGGCGTCCCCCAACAATGTACCTTAACGAATAGATATCCCATGTTAAGAGAACAGACAACAGCCCAGACCATATGACATATTAGTCTTCCAGAGTTTGTAAGTTGTGACTGGAGATGTTCACAGAATGCAACAGTTGAGAACTGCACCGATGAGAGATGCACACGGAGTGCAAGAGAAGACACTACAACTTAAAAAAAGAAAAAAAAAACAAAACTAAACTAAAATTTAAAAGAGAAAGAATACCTCTCATCTGACTCTAGGAATGTGCTTATTAGCTCAGTGGGACAGTTCTAGCAATGAATCATAGAACTATTATGGTTGGAAAGGACCAAGGATCATCAAGTCCAACCTTCATCCCAACATCTCCCTAACCACTAGACTATGAAAAGCCAAAAACCATAAGCAGCTTCTCTAGTCACTGAAATTTTAGGGTCAGGTCTGTTGCTGAGGTGAATATGCCTCAGATGGGTCACTCAAGGGAGAAACTGCCTCTGCACACCAGCAAGTCTCTTCCACTTAATAGCAGCATCTCTGCTACCAAAGCATTTTGTAACCTTAAACTGATTGGCAAATTTTGCAGAGGAGACGTCACACCCCCTGGATTCCAGTAAACCCTCCTGTGTAATTATAACTGTGTGTACACAGTGCAGACCAAGGAGAGGGGTGGCCGTTGGCACTGTAGTGTGACACACAGCACTGCAGCTCCTCTGTAGAGGTCTGGCAGGTGGGTCGATTTTGGGCTCCTAGGGCAAACTGAAAATGGACAAAAGTGCATTTGGGGTCAATCCCAACATTTCTCTCAGACTTAAAATAACTATTTCACACCATCCTTTATAACCAGTGTTTCAGTATTTCTTCCCTAACTTTGCTTTACAGATTTGAATAAAGTAGAAAAATCTAGTCTCCAAACATTTTTTTAATTAAAATTGATAGATAAAACAGCTAAAAAAAAATATTTTGATGTCCTCATTTTGGTCTTACTGCATATTAGTTTGAAGAAACTCAGAAATGCATTTTGATAACATGGTAGGTTGACCTCTGTTGGACACCAGGTTCCTACCAAAGCTGCTCTATCACTTCCCTCCTCAGCTGGGCAGAGGAGAGAAAAATATAATAAAAGGCTCATGGGTCGAGGTAAGAACAGGGAGAGATCCCTCACCAATTACTTACTGCCACAGGCAAAACAGACTCAACTTGGGGAAAATTAATTTAATTTACTACCGATCAAATCAGACTAGGATAATGAGAAATAAAAACTAAATCTTAAAAGATCTTCCCCTCCCACCTCTCCCTTCTTCCAGGGATCAACTTTACTCCTTATTTCTCTACCTCCTCCCCCTGAGTGCTGCAGGAGGACAGGGAAGAGGGGTGTTGGTCAGTTCATCACACATTGTTTCTGCCAGTCCTTCCTCCTCAGCGGGAGGACTCCTTGC
>JANIJG010014273.1:63965-74136 GCA_024611175.1 Megaceryle torquata | reverse complement strand
AGGAGATCATTTACTTCTTCCTCCTGGATTATGGGGGGTTTGTTCTGTGCTCTGTTCCTGTCTCCCAGCTGAACACCAAGAGGATAACTGGTCTGACTGTTAAAGACTGAGGCAAAGAAGGCGTGAAGTACCTCAGCCTTTTCCTCGTCCTTGGTGGCAGCTTGCACCCCCAGGCTCATCTCTAGTGAGCCTGGTTTTATCCCCTTCCTCCTTTAACATAGTTCAGAGCCCTCTCAGTAAGCCCTGCCTACACATATCTGTCTTTCGACTTCTTTCTAACTCTGCAACATCATTACCGAACTATGGATGATGAGAACTGAATACTGATGATTATATACTTACTACAAGCACAGCAGTAAAATTTCTCTTCTGCTAGTTGGGGTACCACTGTCGAAATCTGTTCAGCGAGTGCAACAGCCTTTTGAGCTATGACTTCAATGTTCAGATGGCTATCTGCTGTAACTGAAATACTTTTCAAAATAATTAATTGCTTTTCATAGCGGGATCATTCATTGTTTGACAAGCTTGCATTTAACAGATGCACAGTCTTCACTGTTTCTCTTTTCAGATTATTCTCATTACTTTTCAGCATCATATCCTCTTCAGAAGTCCACAGCTTTTGTCACCTACAAGTACTGTCAGTAATAATTTTATATTTTTATTCTATCTCATGGGTGAAGATAATCAAGTTTGTTACCCAAGTTTCAGTATCACTGGGATCCTGTTTGGAAGACAGCTGTGTGCTGAGGACTTTTGCCTATGTAATTTAATACTTAGTGTTTAAACAACTGTTAGTTCTTACATGCTGTGTTGTTTTTTTGTATGATCAGTTGCGGATGTCTGGTTCCGCAAAACCACTGACTTTGTACAGTGAGCCATCATAAATGTTGTACAGCATAGCTCTTGGTGTGCATTCTATTTCTATCATGCCGTTCTCATCCTTTGATTTTTTTGCTTGATATTTCAAGAGTTACAAGACAGGATGACTTCCTGGCCATTCCTTCTACAGCTCTTTGATAAGGGGTGTTTGGACCCACTGAGTGACAATGTTCCAACTTAAGTAAATCCTTTGTAACATTTATCTTCAGTGGGTGCTACAGTGGAAATCCTTCATTGTCATTGCAAATGTGGTCTGTTTCCCTAGAAACAAACCAGAAATATTTGCAAATTATGTATGTTATTTTCCATGTTAATAAAACGTAAGTATTCTACAGGAGCAGTTTAGTGAGGGACCAGTGTGGTTTTAAATGTCTTGTAGTTAAAAAAAAAGAAGTGAGGTCTCATGTGGAGTCGTAGAGTTCTTTGTTTCACTCTTTCTATTAACAATTAGTGTAATTTTCTAAATTTCTGTCTTGCCTATTCCAGTTTTCTCCTTTTACTTCCTCTTCTATTCAGGCTGCTTTTATTATTTTTGTTTTGTAGATTTGAGTCTGTCTAGGCCATTTCATGAAATGTTCTGAAATGACTCCCAGTTGTTCCTGTTTTAAATCTGAATCCAGTTATTTACGCTTTTAATTCTGTCAGCATTTGCTAAACTAGCTCTCATGAAACACAATGAACCTGCAACTGGTGTAACCTATTACTGGTATTGGATTTTTGTTTACACATAGCAAATGGTACAGAGTTGTAATCTACAAACATGCCTCAGCGATTACTTTTGTCGGTAGTTCTGCGCCTGTTCTTTTTCTTAGGAAGTAATTCTGTGTAGTGCTTTTCTGATTTAGAAATTGTGATATATAAACTTGCAGAATTACAAAGGTAATTTGCTTGAGAGCTTTAGCATCAGTTACATGTCCCTGGGAGATTATACCTCCTTCACTTTCAACTGAAGTGTTTAAGGAGCTCCACTTACTCAGTTATCTGTCACATTAGCTATGACTTAGTCATCTGCAGCACCACCAGTTTTTGTGTCAATTTTTCTCAATTGAAATTTAAACAAAAAATACAAAGATTACTGTCTGCTAACCAGTTCTGAAGTATAAAAAAATCAATGAAGTGTCTCTTGTGTAAATATTTGCTTCATTTATATCTCCCTCTTCAAATCTACATTTGTGTATCACCAATACTTTAGGTTCATGACGTAGGCATCTAGAACATTTGCACACAACAGCTTAATTTCTCCATTTAACTTGATTATTCATTTAATTTTAATCTTATTTTGATCTTTTTGCTAAATAAGTGCACTTTCTTCCTGCCTCTGCCCCGATTCTTCACTTTCAGTAGTGTAGCAGTACTCTGACCTCTCTGGCCAGTCTACCTTTCTGAATGTTTTTCCTCTTTTTCTAACAATGAAAGCTGTCCAAACTCTGCAACTTCCATCTTCCACAGAAATCTAGTGACTAGTTATCAGAGGAAACTCTGTCATGTATTCTTTACCTGTTCAGGAGTTCACCTCTAGGTGGTTCTCTTTTATTCTGATATGGAATAGAAATATTATTGAAACTGTGTGTCAGGATACTAAGTGTGGGGTGTTTATGTATTTATAATTTGCAAGGTTCAGAGTAATTTGTCTCATGGAATGTACTTCAGGCACATCTACAATTTTGCTGTCATTTCTCTTAAATACAGTTGAGCAAGCCCATTGACGTACTTGGAGGGACTTGCTTGCATCCCAATAGAGTGCACTTTAATGGATTAGCTGTCCCAGCTGTCTGTGCCGATGCCTCAGGGTACTTGGGTGTTCTCCTGTGTACTGCATGCACAGTGGTCTTGGCTCATCCACCTTACAAGCACTGTATGACTGTACACCAGTGCTTTTCTGTAAGGGTCAGTGCTTGGTGAATGTTAGAAGCAGCTACCTAGCAGGTTTGTGAAATATGAAAACAGCTTCAGGTTGCACCTTGAGAAACACTGGCTTTACAGGCCTGCTGTAAGGAGTTCTGCATCTTCTGCAGAGGAACTTGTTCTGTCCTTAGAAGGTGAGTGCTCCTTGTTACCAAGGAGGAAGTAGATGTTCCAGGACTTGACTGCAGTTGGAAGAGCCTGGGATGCTTACAGGGTGCCTTCTCCCACTTATCCTCTAGATCTCAGACTTTTATGGACAGACTTAATCTTACCAAGATGAGGGTTTGAGGCCCATGGGACTACTACTTATGTGGGGGACTCAGCTGTGTTATGTACCTGTGGAGATCAGTTTCTGCTTAATTTTCAGACATGCACTAACACAGCTGAAGCATGGGTGGCACTTGACTGCACTCATACAGATGCAACCTGAGCTCCTGTACACCCTGAAAAAAGGAGTTTCTTCATCTAGTAGAGCACTTCTCATTCTTCCTGCTGCATAGTGAGTTTGAAGTTAGTCTTCCCAGTACAAGAGAGGGAGACATGGATCTTTTGGAGCGAGTCTGGTAAAAGGTGCCTATGGTGATGAGGGGACTTGAACATTTGTCCTCTGAGGAAAGGCTGAGAATGCTGGAACTGTTCATCCTGGAGCAGAGAAGGCTCAGGGAGGGATCTTAAAAATTACATAAATACTTGAGGGGAGGGTGTAAAGAGGACAGAGCCGGGCTCTTTTCATTGATGCCCAGTGACAGAGCAAGCAGTGGGGACAAGCTGCAACACAGGAGTTCCTCCTGAATAGCAGGAAACACTTTTTCACTGTGAGGATGACAGCAGTGGCACAAATTGCCCAGAGAGGTTGTGGAGTCTCCCTCATTAAAAGATACTAAAATAAATATCTAGATATGGTCCAAGGCAGCTTGTTGTAGGTGGCCCTGCTTGAGCTGGGGGGTGGACCACGTGACCTACAGAGGTCTCTCTCTTCTGACCTCAACCATTCTGTGATTCTGTGAAATACAGTGACTGTGCTGCAGCATCACCTTGCTGATACAGATCATCTGTATACCAATTTACCCAGACCTTTAATTAATGTGAACAGAATCCCATGGGATTCACATTTCACCATGCTGCCACTCACCATTTGCTTATGGGTATACAAAGAATCTTTGTAGACATTCCCAGACCACTGTGATTTGGTACCTGGTGGGAAATCAGTTAAAACCTTAGTTGTGCAGTTCAGAGGTCTTCCAGTGGCAGTATGCTAGCATGCTTCCTGGGAAGTAGATGCCTTTGCTGCCTAAGTCTGTCTGGTGGGGAAGACAGCAAGGTAGCTTGGTACCCAGAACTGTGGGCTGTGTTGGGTAGTATAAGGCTGTCTTTCACCTGATATCTGAACATCTACAGGACTGAGGTGGGCTGTAGCTTCAAGCAGTTGATAGTAGGCTAAGAAATCTCCAGGCCTAATCCAGTGTCAGTACCCCCAGCAATGTAAGCGTCATTAAGCAAAGTAGGGCAGTTGTGGTTTCAGGGGTTTGTCAGGTGACTATAAACTGAGTAGATGTATCAGGATTGAAACCGTCCAACATGGGTACACATACTCTGGTAATGCTGTAACACCATATGTGAAGTATTTGCATGGTGCTGGCTGTGCTTGAAGCCCAGACCATTGCCATACCATCCTTGTAAGTGACACTTGGGTGTCACAGACTGCAGTTGTCTTGCCCAGTGCTCAGAGATACCCTGCCTGGTACCAGCAAATTCCATTTGCACAAGACAAATTATTTACAGATTAAAAAAAAAAAGAAGGAAAAAATACTCTCCTCCTCCCCTCATAAAACTCATCACTAACAGAAGTGTGCCACAAAGTCAGGAAATTTGCAAACACTGGAGTTAATCCTTGCTGTGTACATCCATGAAAGAAAAAGAGGCAAAAGACTGATGGCTCACTGAGACAAAGGTACTGTGCACCAAATATGTGTATTCCAAAAAATAACTTTTTAAAACAGCCAGTCTGTCCAGTTTAGGTTACTCTGAGGTCAGGTGAGAAGAGTGAAGGGTGAGGAAGAAATGCACAGACTGCTAATCTGTATTCCTGTCATGCTCAGGCCAAGTGCTGGAGTATTAGGCCATCTCCTGCCTTGTCTCCTGGGAGAGACCCGAGCTGGCAGGACTTTACTCTGGATTAAGTGCATACCTGCTAGAGGGGCTAGTGGCCTCTTATGGAGGACTTTGAGGGATGGTGGGGAGGGACACACTCAGGTGCAGACAGGTACCCACTTTGAAAGCAGGAGGTAGTCCTACTGCTTTATTGCTTTCTTTAGGAAACCTCTTCCTATCTACTGTTTGAAGGTAAGCCTGTACCCTGTAGCTGACTGGTGTGGTGCACCACATCTCCTGTGTCCCATCTCCAGTACCCTAAAGTGTCTGCTGACTTAATGTCTAGTGATGACTGAGATGTCTAGGAAAGAGAAAGTGAGGCTGTAAGAGAAGCAAGGCACACCTTAGCTCTGTCTGCATTTGCTTTGCTACAGGGTAGAATGTGGGTATTAGTGGGGCCTTCCACTAGAACGTCTCATACAGTTCAGTTTGGAAGATGGGACATTTGTCATGCTGCCCTGGAATGGCAACCATGTCCCACTGGTAGGTTTGTCTTTTAATGTAAAACTGTTGCTCAGTGCTCCTGTGGTAACTAGGCAGTGAAATCCTTGAGAAGGGCTGGACCTCAGCAAGTGAGAGCCATCGGGTAGTCATGCTTGCCTCTTCACTGTTATTTTCTAAAAATGGACTTCTGTTTTTTGGGTTTTTTTGGTAATGCTCTGTGGTGGTGGTTTGTCTTCTGAGCTCTCAACCTCTAGAGCATGATTTCATCCTGACCTGAAAAAGCAAATGATAAGCTGTTTCCCATGTTCTCCTTAGATCACTCCTGTAATGGCTACTAGTGGAGTCAGCTGTTTAGGGCTATACTGTTTTAATTCCTTTCTTTGTGAAATCCAGTAAATAAAAGGAAGGCTCTCAGCAGGCTTGTACATCCAGCTGCATACATTTATCCTCATAATTCCACACCATGTAGGTGAAGTCTCTGTTCAGGGAGATTGCAGGATTCTCAGCAAGAAATGTTTTCCACCAGCAAGCACTTCACTGCTCAACTTACTTGCCCATTAACCTGATTTAGAAGTCCAGACAGAATAGTATGAGTGAGCAAGCACACGTATAAATAGGCAGAACTGGCAGGATCAGAAGCTGAGACTACCTTGTGATGAGGATGAGAAAGTGATGGGGTTTGTTCTCTTAAATTGATGATGCTTCCTGCTTTTCTATGCATGGATGGAAGATACACAACAGTGTAGGCTGACACGGAGTTATCTTTCTTGAGAGTCTAAAGTTGGGAGTTAGAACTGAATTGGCCAAACAAGAGAAATTAAATATTTTTTTCATGGCCTGCATGACTTTGCTAAACAGTAACTGTTTTAACTAGAAAGGGTTGTTTCTTCTCTGGTTGTCTTTTGAAGAAGAACAAATGTACTCGCACTTTATGCTAGGCTTGCTCGGGTAGACTAACTTGTCACATGGTTCATGGTTTCCTCTGGGAGGGAAGGAGATGCTTAGTTTACAGACTCCATTGGCACTTAAAGCTGTGGCAACCTTTTTTTTTTGTTTGTTTGTTTGGTTTTTTGTTTGTTTTCTTTTGTTTTGCCAGCATCAAGCAAGACGCTATTGAATAAGGTGGAAGCAAAATCCTAAACAACTGAGGAACTTAAATGTCGAATTGAGGTGCTACAGATTTTGCTTAATAGAAATGCAGAGCACAGATGTAAAGTCTTTGCAGTTGTGGAGTTGGGCCTAAATTCAAAGTCGTTCTTGTCTTGTTGATATGAAGGGAGCATGTCCCACAGTCAGAAATGAAAGCCTCACTGAGGATGGTCAGTGTAATTCCCACAAAGAGCAGTGGAGTAGAGACACGCCAGTAGCCTGAGTCAAAGCCATAATTCAGAGCCTTAGTTTCTAGGTAGGAAGTATGTTTTCACTGCATACCTAAGAGATG
Organism: Megaceryle torquata; assembly: GCA_024611175.1. Taxonomy (NCBI): domain Eukaryota; kingdom Metazoa; phylum Chordata; class Aves; order Coraciiformes; family Cerylidae; genus Megaceryle; species Megaceryle torquata. The sequence goes on along the minus strand of JANIJG010014273.1, from coordinate 67,316 downwards.
AGCTTTTATGATAGCCTGTGCATTGCCCTGTCATCCTCTGCCTCAGCTTCAGTAATGCAGAAATTCAAATTTACAACAGACTATTTCTATACTGCCAAACCTGAAAGGTAGGGAACTCTGCAAACTTCAATGCAATGCCAAAACCATATACTGAAAATAGTAATTAACAAAATGGCTGTCTTAAATTTAAATTAAAACTTAATTTTAATTAAAGTTAAGTAAAATGAAACATAAATATTCATAAATCCCTTGCATTATCTTTGGTTTTATTAAGCATGAATAAATAAGTAGGAGATGTAAAAAACCAGTGGCAGGTACTTGTTGCTTCTGTTGTATGTAGCAGTGACATTGAGAATACAGTTAATTTTTCATGGTTTTGGATCCTAATTGGTAAATATTTAATAATCTTTTAAAGCCTAGAAAAGCTTTTCCTGTATAAAAGGGCAGACATCTACTTAATGGAGCACCATCTTAACTAAGATCAATGTATGTACTTCGAGTGGGCATATGAGATCATAATTAACTTTTGTGAAATAAACCTGCTAAGATCAGAGCAGCTTAATCAACTGGAGCAAAGTTTTACTGTAGAGGAAGGATGGATGTTCCAGACTGATTATCGTTTTCACCTTGCTCTCTTTTTGGATGGTAATAGCACGAGAGTATTTGTAGTAAGATGGAATGGTTGCATAGCATTGCACGTTTTTGGAGTGCTGCATACACACTAGCTAATCAGTCACTCTGTCACCTCTGTGAGGGAGGATGCAGTTAATTATTATTATCCCTGTGATAATAGGTGGGGGTGCGGAGACAAGGGGTATGTCTAAGTTAGCAAATAGTGTGAATGGGAGAGTGGGTCTGTAGGGCAAAGCAGTAGGTGCTGAAAAGGTTCCAGGGTGATCATTTGTTTTGTTTTATTTTAAACCAGGTCTAGTCTGATCCTGGGGACTAAATGCCTGGTTGTGGCTCTAATGCATTAGTCCTTAACTGCTGGTTTTACTTTTTTCATTATAAAGGAATCCACCTTCTCACACAGTCAGAGTAGTCAGACACTGGAATAGGCTGCCCGGGGAGATTGTTGAGTCACCATTCCTGGACGTGTTTAAGGGTTGTTTAGATGTGGTTTTGAGGGACATGATTTAGGGGTGAACTTTGTAGAGTGGGGTTAATGGTTGGACTTGATGATCCCAAGGGTCTTTTCCAACTGGAATGATACTGTGATACTACTATGATCCATTTTGATGATAATAAAGGAGAGTACAGTGAGCAAGGGAGATAAGGTTTGTTTTCAAAGAGCTCTCCTGAACCTAGCTTGAAGACTAGTGTATGTCTAGCCAGAGGGATACTCTGGCAAGTGGTTTTGTGTGGGAGTTTTGCCATGCTTACAGGTTAGTTGTTAGTCTGGGGAAAAGGAATCTCGGATGGAGACCTTCTCAGTCTCTACAGGTAGCTGATAGGAGGTTGTAGCAAGGTGGGGGTCCATCTGTTCTCTCAAGCAACAAATGATAGAACAAGAGGAAAGAGCTTTAAGTTGCACCAGGGGAGGTTTAGTTTGGCTACTAGGAAAAATATATTCACTGAAAGGGCTGTCAAGTATTGGAACAGGCTGACAAGGGAAGTGGTAGAGTCAGCATCCCTGGAGGTATTTAATAGACATGTAGATATGATGCTTAAGGATATGGTTTAGTGGTGGACTTGGCAGTGCTAGGTGAACGGTTGGACTTGAGGATCTTAAGGATCTTTTCCAACCTAAATGATTCTTTGATTCTCTTATTTTTTTCATTGCTGCTAAGCACAGCTAAACTAGAAAAAGGCTTATGTTTGCAGGCATCTCCAAAGAGCATTTTATATACATGGAACAAAAACTTGGCCCTGGTGGTTGGCCACTACTTTTCATAAAAGTGGTGGAACTGGCATTTTACCTCAGGAGTTTCCACCCCCCACTAGTGTTAAGAGATAATGAAATACTGATCATTTGAAATACATTGATTTAAGTTTAGAAACATCTTCTAATTGAGTCTTACCATCATTAAGAACATAATTTACTTACTCTCTTTTTCTGTTTATCAGTGCCAGTAGTAATTTAAAGTAATTTGTCCATTACATGAACAATTTTTGAAAATACTAACCTCTTCATTGTATTTTTTATTTTAAATTTTGGAACCATCAGTGATGTATGTATTTTACATGTCCATTGTTTTGCTTTCCTTGTTGGACCCTGCAGAAAGGTTATATTACAAAGTAATAAATTGGTGAGACAATGCCTGTTCTTCAATTAGGCATTGCCAAAACTCTTTGGTTATTATTTGTTGCTAATATCTAAATTACCAGTCCTTTTTGTTTTGACACCTTCTTTCAGTTAATGATTGCAGTTACAGTCAAGTCACATCAGTGTTCTTCAATGGAGACATCAGAAAAACAGGCAATAATGATGACAAATGTTTCTGATTTTAATAAAGAATTAAGCTGGGAAAAATAAAAACAACCTTTCAGGCTATCCTTTTGTCAGGAAGAATGAAACATAGCTCTCTTTCTGCCTCTTCTTTGCATGTGCAAGTATATTGTAAAGCCTTTAAAATAATTTTGGCCTACACAGCATGCGGAGCTGCACAACACTGTTGTTAGAATGAGAGGTTTAATGCTGGCTTTCCCAGGTATTAGTTCTGTGTCAGCTGAAATAGCCTCGACTTGAATTTTTTCATGCTTATGGAGAATCACAGAATCATAGAATTGTTTTGGTTGGAAAAGACCTTCAAGATCGAGTCTAACTATTAACCTAATACTGCCACTCTCACCACTAAAACATGGCCCTAATCACCTCATCTACATGTCTGTTAAATACCTCCAGGGATGGTGACTCCACCACTTCCCAGGGCAGCCTGTTGCAATGCTTTGTAACCCTTTGGGGTTTTTCCTAATGTCCAACCTAAACCTTCCCTGCTGCAACTTGAGGCTTTTTCCTCTTGTCCTATCGCTTGTTGCATGGGAGAACAGGCTGACCATCACCTCACTACAGCCTCTTCAGTGGGTCGTAGAGAGCGATTTCTCCCCTCAGCCTCCTTTTCTCCAGGCTAGATGACTCCAGTTCCCTTGGCAGCTTCTCATAAGACTTTAGCTCTAGACCTTTCACCAGCTTGGAATCATAGAATCCTTAAGGTTGGAAAGATCTCTAAGATCATAAAGTCCAACCATTAACATTATCAAGACCACTAAAACATGTCCTGAAGTGCTGTGTCTGCATGGTTTTTGAACACCTTAAGGGATGGTGACGCCACCATATTTTTCTTGTTTATATGACACCAGGATACTTCTGTGTAGTGACATGCAATTCTTTAATACCTTCCCATTCTTTTG